>BQNB010128751.1:0-19229 GCA_026074375.1 Tanacetum coccineum
GCTCGGCTCAACTTGATTTTTATGAAAATTTAGTAAATATATGTATATAAAAGGGTAAACGTGTAGTTAATCAAAGCTCGCGAGGTTCACGAGCCGAGTATATTGGAGCTCGAACTCGACTCGAAAAGATACTCGAATAGCTCGAATTCAAGTTCAACACGTTTAAATTGAGTCGATTACAAGTAGTTTTCAAGTCGATATCGAATAGTTCGTGAGTTTTCTCGTCTCATTTACACCCTAAATATAAAAAAGTGGGTATAAATTAATGAAAAGAACTACTAAAATAATAGCAATTGCCAATTGGCGAGAAATTACATCCAAGCTACTTTGACAACTATAATTATATAACCACCAAGAAAAAAGTTAAGGGTGCGTTTGGTTTACAGAGGGGTTTGGATTTAGATTTGATTTGTTTTAAGATTTAATTTTGGTGTGCAAATTTTGGAAAGAGAAATTATATTTATTTATTATATTTTATAATAAAATTAAAAGTAAAAGTAATATTTTAAAATAAAAATATATGTATATATATATGAGAGAGAAAGAGTGAAATTTAAAAATAAATATAGTAGAGAAAGAAAACCCACCATCTCTTTTTCATTTTGTAGGTCATGCTTATGTTTTTAAACCAAAACCCACTAACCAAACAATTAAATGTATAAGGGCAGCCCAGTGAATCATCTAGTGGAGCAATATGAAAGAACATAGAAGAAGAAAGTGGAACTAAGGTACACGTGACGTTCAATGATAATTATCTAATTGATAATAAAATGTAAATGATTAAAAGAAAACTAAATAAAAAATTGAAATCAAATTATAATTTGATAAAAAGAATCACTTTTCCTTAATTGCAATAGGGAGTTTCAAACAAGACATATACGAACAGTTATTGAATCCTTTTTTATATTAAGAGAAAGTTAAAAAAAAAAATAAAAAAATTACATATATTTATCATTTATTATTGTAATTTAATTCACTTAAAATATTAAAAACGTGTTTTTTGGATAAATTTTGTGTATTATGAAAGTTTAAAAGGATATTGAAGTAATTAGGAAATTTGCAAGGATATTAGTGTAATTTTATATTTTTGCAAAAATATAGATGTAAATCTCTCATAATTGGATCAAGATCCTCTCAAGTTATGGTCCAAAACAAATACATCATGTTAGTATTAAGTGAGAGTTTAATGAATAATGGGCAACAAGAGTTTTTTTTACTAAAAGAAAATATTTTATGTACTTATCTTATTTGTGATTGATGAACATGATCTATCATGTTTGACTATAACTTGAGAGGATCTTGATCCCTCATAATTCTATAACCACCAAGAAAAAAGTTAAGGGTGCGTTTGGTTTACAGAGGGGTTTGGATTTAGATTTGATTTGTTTTAAGATTTGATTTTAGCGTGTAAGTTTTGAAAAGAGAAATTATATTTTATAATAAAATTAAATGTAAAAGTAATATTTTAAAATAAAAATATATGTATATATATGAGAGAAAGAGTGAAATTTAAAAATAAATATAGTAGAGAGAGAAAACCCACTAACTTGATCTCCTTTTCATTTTGTAGGCCATGCTTATGTTTTTAAACCAAAACCCACTAACCAAACAATTAAATTTAGTACTCAACCTAACCCCGATGTTTAAAAGGAGTCAACCAAACGCACCATAAACAACCATCTTAAATACCAAAGTACTAAACTATACGTAGTTCATGATTACATTTATCCTTGTTTAAATAATAAACTGTAAATTGCTCCGTAATTGATTTATACAAATCATTCAAAGTAATTACGTATAAGTTTTAATATAAAACTTAAGTTAAGATATGCATTAAACTCATGGTACACTTGTCTTAATTCGAGACAACTTGAAGATTATTAGAAAGTTACGCGAAGTTTATCGATACATATACTTGTACAATGACATGTCGCGGTCCAAGTACTATGGAGGTGTATCATGGGTAATGAAGGATTATTGATAATTAAGTCATGTCCATTATCAATTACGCACGACGACGTAAGCTCAACTTCCAGATAACGGGTGAACAAAACGACCTATTAATATGGAAGTACGAACCAACTAAAATGAAACTCATCTAAACTAAAAACATTATTTTCAAGTTATTTTTCAAAAGGTAAACGCTCGCATATTGAATGATCTTAGAAGCATAATTAAAAACCAACAACTTTTTGACCGATGAAAGTAGTGCGACACCCACATCACAATTTTAGATCCAACCAAAAGGTGGCTATTGATCTTTTGAAGGCATAGCCTACTTCTCAAATAAAAGTTTGTCGTCATTCAAAAGAGTGCACGGGGTCTGAAAGTATTTTCTACAGCCGATTGTAAAGTCTCTAAAACTCTATGTAAAAACCTACATCTAACAAAACTTTTGCCAACTTGAAACCCGACTACTCGTAACTAAATTTGATGGCAACTAACGACTATTGAACGAAGCAAAGGTACAGTTTAAATTGCCAATATTAAGATGATCAATTAAGCACAACAGCACACACTATAATCACTACCAGCTATTAGCTAGTTAACATAAAAAAAAAACAGCATCATAATAAGAGTTGGCTAAGCCAACCCATTATTGCTATAAAAGGTAACACTTCTTTCTTAATCCTTTAGTCCTTGCTCATTAAGTTTCCTTTTTGGTATTGCCATTTCAAATTATTTTGCGTGTATGACATTATCATTTGTTCATTTCTTACCAATTGCATAAATGATCTTTGTTTATGCTCATGGTTTCATTAAAAAAATAAGTATAAGAAAGTGGGTATAAATTAAAGATAAAAGCTTAAAGTAGTTTTGTCATAAAATGTTATATGCTTTAGAGATGTGTAAATCTATTAGTGTGGACGAGAAAATGGGTCATCCCTCTTTGTCTCATTCTTTTCGTATGAAGCCAAGAGGTGGTGTGAGTCATGAAAATTATGGTTTACTTTTGCTCGAAAGTTGCTGATCTTGTGCTCCCAAATAATCAGAGTAAGATGGAGTATTAGGTCCATTAGAAGGCTCACAATATTTTTTCGTTAAATCCTATTCGCGCATCTAATTGATAATCCCTCTTGCGAAAGCTGAGTTCAACTAGAAGGCTTAGAGTCGTTCCCATCAACGTAAATGTTCATGCATGAGGGTTTGCTTGGATAAATTAACCTACAAAAGCTAATCTTTCCACATATAGGAATGGATATTCCACAATGCTTGTCCCCTTTGTAATTTCGTATTGTGGAATGCCACTTCCTATATTATTTTCGCCTTGTCCCTTGGCTCGCCAATTTGGGAGAAATTTTTTGATTAGGTGGGAACTGAAGATGTGGCATTTTAACTTCATATAAAAACGAGGTGGGCTCAACATGGATTTCAATATTCGTTTACATAAGCAATGAAGGTGTTCCTTTGAAGGTATTTGTTACGTGATTTGGTGGTTAATTTGGCGCTAAAATGAAATTCAGAAATCAATTGCTCTTTGGAATTCTCAACCAAGTCTGCTTTCCCTTATTCGATGATGTATATCAATTTTCTTATACGAGTTGCTCTAGTCGATCTAAGTTAATGTTAATTGGATCACTTGGTGTAAAAACCCAAAAATTTAGTTATCTTTTAATCTTTTCCTAGCTTCTTGCGAGTGTTTTAAGAAAAATCTCCGTTCAAAAAAATTATATAAATTTAAGCAAAAAAAAATTATTTCAAGCATAAAAATGCTTTTATTTATATTAGAATAAAATTATAAAAGGTTATATATAAAAAATAATAATATATATATATATATATATATATAATAATATATATGGAATATCAAGATAAATATATAGTAATTTATATAATAGAAAGATAAAATAACTAATAGTAAGATCCATAGAGAAGAGCACATACAAAAAGAAGTGAGGTTACAATTGCTAAAAACCACACATTTGAGTATGCAATAAACGACATCATTAGATGCATTTCTATTTATGTAGATCACATTTTGATTTCGAAAATTAATATTGATCGTGTAAATTATGGTGCGTCAAATTGATTTTCATGATTTCAACACATGCATAAGGAACAAAAAACAAGATAAAAAAATGAAAATGAATCTAAATAAACTAATATGCAACTAATTAAAAATCTATAAAAACATTCCTTATGCTCGTTATAATGCAATCAAATTAAGAGAAGCGATCAAATTAAATCGTGAGCAATCCTCTAATATTGCGGATTATAG
Source organism: Tanacetum coccineum (assembly GCA_026074375.1). Classification (NCBI taxonomy): domain Eukaryota; kingdom Viridiplantae; phylum Streptophyta; class Magnoliopsida; order Asterales; family Asteraceae; genus Tanacetum; species Tanacetum coccineum. Next base: position 4,220 of record BQNB010128751.1, read on the forward strand.
TACTTCTTAATCTTCTTATTTTAAGAAAACTTCTATTGCTCCCTAAGTCAAATATATGATAATAATATCTATAGTACAAGAAATAAAATAAAGTATATAAATAAATATAATTAAAAATAAAAAAATATAAATACAAATAGTATATATAAATAAAATATATATAAATTCTGATTTTTTCGATTCAGGATTTTCAAACTCCATTATACAACCCGAAAATAAATAAGTAATCCCCGTTTCGGGTTTTGCAAATTCGATTACAGTACTTATTAGTTATCGAACTCCATCGATTGCTCTTGAATTCTGGATCATTCGATCTAGTCGCTTCACTGTCTTTTCTCCCTCACCACCCTATGTCGGCTCCAATATTTCACATGATGCCCTCATTAGCGAATATAGTTCTCGTTAATTTATCTCAACCTTCAAATCCATAAACAATTTAACATAGATGCACAAACGTCAATTCTCTATGCTATCTCTATCTATCATAGTGTCTATAACGAGCTCCGAGCTTTTAAAAACGAGCTAACTCAAGCCCTCGTAAGCTCGTTTATTTTAGAGTCTCGCGCCTCTGAAAGTTATCGCGAGAGCTCGCGTTTCAAAGTTCGATAACTACAAGGCAAATAGTGTCTTCGTGACTAAGCAAATACAGCCCGCAGCGCTTATAAATTCTACATCTAATTAGATCGGCTCGTTTCGACTCAAAACCCAGCTCGTTTTGTTTTCACTGATGTGCGAAAGACAGCTACTTCGAGTTTAACGAAGCAAAATCGAAGCTAAGCCACCTTAAGATTCTTTTAAGAGATATTCTTTATGTTCATAATCCGAGCAGGATTACCTGAATAGTAATACTTCGAGCATTGACAGTCAAACTCTAGCCGAATAATTAGTCTTTATCTCGTATTTAGAACTGAAATATAATGAAAACTTAAATCGGGTCTGCGCTTGGAAATCGTTGACAATACCGAACTTAACCGATACACCCCTACACATCTCAGGAATGATCTATGGTCAACACTGTCTGAACTAATTTATACCAAACAATAAATTTAACCGCTAACTCGTATATTAATTTGTTAACATCCAGATAAAAGATATTCGTTAGTATTATTTGTATTTTCTTGTTAATCTTGTAAGTAATGGCTATACAAAAGAGTTGTGAATAATATTAAATGTGGGTTTAGATCCAACCGTACAAAAGAAAGTGAGCTCAGCGTATTTTGTATGAACTTTCTGTTTTTCTACATAAACTAAAGTTGGGTATCCTTGGACATGCAGCATCTCAATTGAGATACACCAATGTCTTATTCTTAGGATCTACCTAATTGTATTAAATAAAGAACAACATGAATGAGATTACATTAGCTAAAACAAACACAATACTAATCTATTTACACTTTTCTATACTTTTCATGTATGTTCAGTGTCCTAATTGGGAAGACGAGTCCAGGTTATTTGGCATACAAAAAGATGCATGCGAGACCAGGTCGTTCCTACCTACGATTCACAAGCCTTTCTGACAAAGAACTAAAATAAGTAGTACTATAAAACGTTCAGAACCAAAGATTTTCAAAATGATCATACTATGCGTTTCACAATCAACACTTATATCGTATCAAATCTATTAGTTAACCAAATGGTAGCATTCCTACGAAAAACAAAACACCTCAAGAACAATTGAATGGTTACAAAACTTCGCATCAAAAAAGATCACACGGAGTTATCTGCTAAGGACTCTTGATCTCTCACTGCACACAAGGACAATCATCACGATACACCACACTGTTACATCAAAGAAAGGTAATGAAACGATCACGAGATATACAAAAGTTAGAGTCGTACCACTTTTACATCTGAGGTCAAACAGATCCGCCCTACTCCCGAGCTTTACATGCATAGAGTATACAAACTCCCCTCCTTCTAAGACTCTTAACCTCTTTCCGTTTGTTTAAGCAACTAAAACAACTGACAAGTGTATCCAAGATCTTCGTATTAACGAAGTATTGTAGCTACATAAACCCACTTTCCTTTCTCTAAGTCAATCGTGCTCCATTACCTAACTGGTTTTACCTAAGTTAACTCTTATAGTAATCTCGAAATCCCACACAACCATGAGTTATTAAAATTACTGTCTATTACACGACTAAGATCGTCTAGCGCGCTATCTATCCGTCTCATCGGTCGCGTGGGGGGGGGCGTGAGGAAGAGAAGCGAGAGGCAGCAGAGGCGCGTAAAAAGTGAGGGAGTAGAATGAGAGTATTTGGGGAGAGTCTGGGGAGAGACCTTTCACCTGACAAAACAAATGGTTAATAGACACGTATAAAACAGCGCGATTGGTTAGATCTTTTATGTTTGGGATTTTTGTTATTTTACAGTATGCACATAAAGTGGGTGCTTGGGGGGCGAGAGACGGGGAGTGGGGATATTTTTTCGAATCGATATAGGTTTTTATTTGATGTAGGAAATTTCAGAGTGTTAGTGGAGGTTGCCGAGTTTGGGGGGAATACATATGAATTTGGGGATATTTGTTTGTTATATGATTTACTTTTTTGTTATTGGGCTTGTGTATTTAGAGTGGTTATGTTATTTGTATTTATTATATATGGTTTTTTGTGTGGTAATCGAAATATTTTTAATAATGGATATTGTATTAAATTATAATAAGTGTATTTTTATTAAAAAGTATAATTTATAAAATGCTAGGTACACTTATGGTTAATGATTGCAACACACTTTCAAAATAATTCAACCCTAATCACTCGATCTTTTATCGTAATTAACGATATGTCCACTGGACATTCTTTTTCATGTTGTTGGGCATTTATAATGTATGATTACCAGGGATCGAGGACACTAAATCTCTGGAAACCATTTTTTACAAGTATAATAAAATAAGATAATGTACTTTTGATGACCAGGAAATTTTTCAGAGAACCAGTTCATGTATGAGAAAATCAAATTTTAACGAAAATTTACACTAACGGCAAATATCTATCGTGGGGGGGGGGTTTTTGGGGAGGGGTTTGGTTCGGTTCCCGTAAACCTCCGATAAAACCCTCTAAGTCCACCTGTGTAATGAATAGGAAATCCGACCTTATAGGTCTCACCAGAAGGTTTTACGACCAACACGAAAGATGTGAATCACGTGGATAACACTGATTATACTAATCAGTCTGAAGTATCTATCTAAACTAATTATTTGTTTTTTTTTTAATTATTTGTAGTGAAGATATAATTTAAAATCACATAATATTATCTTTGTTGAAATAATAAACTGTAAATTTCTCCGCAATTGACTTATACAAATCATTCAAAGTAATTACGTATAAGTATTGTACTAATATAAAATTTAAGTTTTAAGATAAGCATTAAAATCATGAGACACTTGTCTTAATTCGAGACAACTTGAAGAAAATTAGAAAGTTACATGAAGATAAAATAAATGTAATCATCTTAGACAACTATCTAATTAATCGATACATATACTTGTACAATGACATGTCGCGTTCCAAGTACTATGGAGTTGTATCATGTATAGCTTAGTCATTATTCATTAATCCTAAGTCCCTTACTATTGACGAGACGACGGACATAAGTCAACTTCTCTCCAATATCCGAGTGAACAAGAAACGTATTTTTAATAATTAGTAGGACCAACTTAAATGAAACACGAGGCTTAACTAACAACATAATTTCAAGTTATTTTTCACAAAGGTAAAACACTTTTTAATAGTCTAAAGCATAAACTTAAACGAACAACTTTTGACTGATGATGAGGGCATGCACCTACCCCCCATTTTTTTTTTTTTCCCCCGCAAAAAAAAAAAAAAAAAAACAATTGTAGACACCAAAATGCAGACAGAACTTTTAAATGCATGGACTCGTCCTTAGGAAAAGGTCAGTCGGCACTCAAAACGAGTGCATGGGGTCAGAGTTACTCAGCCTATTTAAGTCTTTTGGAGACTTCTATGTAACAAAGCTACGACTAAGAAATTTTTGCCAACTTGAAACCCGACATACTCGTAACTAAATGATGGCACTAACGACAATTGACCACAAAGGTACATTTGAAATTTTCTAGTTTTAAGATGAATTGAGATTCTCTCAAGTTAAAGTGAACATGTCACATACAAAACTGGTAATCCAAAGCACAACATCATCACACCATAAGCATTAAAAAACAGCCATCGTAATATTGTAGGCTAAGGGAAATTGACGACTTGGTTGAATCCGATACTTGCGTTTGGTCTCTCTCCAACGATGATTCTTTTTCGGTGAACTCGGTTAGGAAGCATAATGATAACACTCACATCCCTCTTTTCTCCATGCACCCTGGGCAAGATGATCCTAAAAGGTGTAATGTTTTTTATTGGCGATGATCTTATATAGACTTTTTCCTAATCGCTTAAATCTGTCTTCCCATGGTTTAGACATTGATTCGATTTCTTGCATGGTTTGTAATGGGCATGTTGAATCGAATGACCACATCTTTTTCACTTGTGACACGGCTGTTGCAATTTGAAATCTTGTTCGATCATGGATTGGTTTGCCTCTTCCAAGCTTTTCCTCGGTGAAAGATTGGACCAACTGGTTTGATTCATGGCTCGCTCTTAAGGACAAAAAGGTTCGTGTTTATTCCATCTTCGCGGCTACTTGTTGGACTCTTTGGCGTTTTAGGAACAACATCACATTCAACTCTCATTCTATGAGGAAATGTGATATTTTTGATTTTATTCGCAACGTCTTTTTTTCTTGGCTTAAATATAGAGGTAAACTTTGTATTAGTTTGAACGATTGGCTTCAATCGCCTTGTAATTTCTAGCGCCTTGCTAGTTTTTCTTTTGTTTTAATAATATCATTGTCGTTCAAAAAAAAATAATATTGTAGGCTAAGCCAAGTAGGGCCGGAGCCAGGATTTTTAGTGGGAGGCCGGCCGTGATTAACGCAAAACGTTATAGTGGGCGAAGGTAAAAAGCTAACAGAAAAGCGGCGTGTAATATAAGTAACTCATGAGAAAAGTATTGATTAAGGGTCAGCTCCTACTAGTCACCCTACTAGCTCCCCTCTAAAGCCAAGTCATTTTTGCCATAAAAGGTAACACTTCTTTCTTACTCCTTTAGTCCTTGCTCAGTAAGTTTCATTTTTGGTATTGCCATTTCAAATTATTTTGCGTGTATTAGCATTTCTTACATAATATTCGGCAAGTTCAAGAGAAACTTATGTTCAAAATCTTTGTTTGTGTTCATGGTTTCATATTTATAAAAGAGTATAACTGGTGTAAACGAGTTGAGTCGAGCCGAGCTCGACTCGAATACTAAAACTCGAGCTCGAAACTCGACTCGAGCTCGGTCGAGCTTTATATTTAGAGTTCGACTCGTCATATAAAACTCGATCTCGATTATTTTCACATCAAACTCGAAACTCACGAAATACACGGCATAACAAGCTCGTCTCAACTTGTATTTTTATGAAAATTAGTAAATATAATGTATCTAAAATGGTAAACGTGTAGTTAGATCAAGCTCGATAACGCACTCGCGAGGACTTCACGATCCGAGAAATTGGAGCTCGAACTCGACTCGAAAAGATACTCGAATAGCTCGAACTCGAGTTCAACACGTTTAAATTGAGTCGATTACAAGTAGTTTTCAAGTCGATATCGAATAGTTCGCGAGTTTTCTCGTCTCATTTACACCATAAATATAAAAAAGTGGGTATAAATTAAAGAAAAAAACTACTAAAATAATAGCAATTGTCAATTGGCGAGAAATTACATCCCAACAACTTTGACAACTACCATTCTAGGGTCATTTACATGGATATCCTTACAAAACATTTAAATTACATCAATATCCTTCTAAATTTTATAATTACATCAATATCATTTCAAAACTTTAAAATACACATATATCCAAAAACACATAATCACCATCTTAAAATATAAAAAAATTACGTGACTTATATTTGACATTTATTTTTACATTTGTTAAACCCGTCTCCTTTTATTAAAAACAAAACAAAGTCCATGTAGAATTTTTGATGCAGATGAGATTCAAATAAAAAAGAAACCCAAATAATTTCAAATGTTATTCAACATGTTATTCTAAAATTCATAGATGTATAAGGGCAGCCCAGTGAATCATCTAGTGGAGCAATATGAAAGAACATAGAAGAAGAAAGTGGAACTAAGGTACACGTGACGTTCAATGATAATTATCTAATTGATAATAAAATGTAAATGATTAATAGAAAACTAAATAAAAAATTGTAAAACAAATGTATAATTTGATAAAAAAATCACTCATTACCTTAATTTCAATAGGGGATTTCAAACAAGACCATAACGAAACAGTATATTGAATCCTTTTTTATATTACGAGAAAGGTATAAAAGAAATATAATATATTAAATAAGATTGTATTATTTAGTTATTATTTTTAATTCACATAAATATATTCAAAAACGTTTTTTAGGATAATTTTGAGTATAATTGAAAAGATTAAACAAGGATATTGAAGTTAATTAGGAAATTTGCAAAGGATATAAGTGTAATATTAATATTTTGTTCAAAAATAAGAAGGTAAATTCTCATAATGGATCAAATATCCTCTCAAGTAGGTCAAACATATTCATCATGTTAGTTTTATTGTGCGAAGGTAATGAATAAGTGTGCACATGTAATTTTACTAAAAGAAAATATTTATATTGTCTAATCTATTTGATGATTCGTTGAACAAAGATCTATCATGTTAGACTATAACTTAGTAGAAGATCTGATCCCTCATAAATCTATAATCCACCAAGAAAAAAATCATTAAGGTGTGTGTGCGTTTGTGGTTTACAGAGGGGTTTTGGATTTAGATTTGATTTGTTTTAAGATTTGATTTTAGCGTGTAAGTTTTGAAAAGAGAAATTATATTTTATAATAAAATTAAAAGTAAAAGTAATATTTTAAAATAAAAATATATGTATATATATATGAGAGAGAAAGAGTGAAATTTAAAAATAAATATAGTAGAGAAAGAAAACCCACCATCTCTTTTTCATTTTGTAGGTCATGCTTATGTTTTTAAACCAAAACCCACTAACCAAACAATTAAATTTAGTACTCGACCTAAACCCATGTTTCTAAAAGAGTCACCCAAACGCACCAAAAACAACCATCATAAATACCAAAGTACTAACTATAACAAGTTCCAAGATTACATTTATCCTTGTTTAAATAATAAACTGTAAATTGCTCCGTAATTGATTTATACCAATCATTCAAAGTAATTACGTATAAGTTTTAATATAAAACTTAAGATATGCATTAAACTCATGGTACACTTGTCTTAATTCGACAACTTGAAGATTATTAGAAAGTTACGCGAAGTTTATCGATACATATACTTGTACAATGACATGTCGCGGTCCAAGTACTATGGAGGTGTATCGTGTATAGGTTTATTGATAATTAATCATGTCATTACTATTGACGACGACGTAAGTCAACTTCCAATATCCGAGTGAACAAAACGACTATTTATATGGTAAGTACGAACCAACTTAAATGAACTCGAGCTAACTAAAAACATTTTTCAAGTTATTTTTTCAAAGGTAAAACACGTATGTGAATAGTCTAAAGCAAATCTGATTATTTTAAAAAATAATAACTTTAATAAAAAATACCAACAATTTTTCACTGTATGAGTAGTGCACCTACATCACAATTTTAGAGCACCAAAAGTGCTATTGAACTTTTGAAGGAACAGACTCATCCTTAAGAAAAGGTTTGTCAGCATTCAAAAGAGTGCACGGGGTCTGAGTTTCTCAGCCGATTTAAGTCTCTAAGAGACTTCTTTGTAATAAACCTACATCTAACAAACTTTTGCCAACTTGAAACCCGACATACTCGTAACTAAATGATGGCACTAACGACAATTGACCGCAAAGGTACAGTTGAAATTTGCCAATTTTAAGATGATCCAAATTAAGCACAACAGCATCACACTATAATCACTACCAGCTGTAGCAGGTAAGCATAAAAAAACAGCCATCATAATATTGTTGGCTAAGCCAACCCATTATTGCTATAAAAGGTAACACTTCTTTCTTAATCCTTTAGTCCTTGCTCATTAAGTTTCCTTTTTGGTATTGCCATTTCAAATTATTTTGCGTGTATGACATTATCATTTGTTCATTTCTTACCAATTGCATAAATGATCTTTGTTTATGTTCATGGTTTCATTAAAAAAATAAGTATAAGAAAGTGGTTATAAATTAAAGATAAAAGCTTAAAGTAGTTTTGTCATAAAATGTTATATGCTTTAGAGATGTGTAAATCTATTAGTGTGGACGAGAAAATGGGTCATCCCTCTTTGTCTCATTCTTTTCGTAGGAAGCCAAGAGGTGGTGTGGAGCAGGAAAATTATGGTTTACTTTGCTCGAAAGTTGCTTCATTATGCTTTGTTAGGCCGAACCAGATCAAAGACCGAATTGAACTGGACCGACCCGGACATGGAACGAACATTTCGATCCGGTCGTCCCTTGTTTTGAACCAAGTTGACTTTCGGTCCGGTCCGGTTCAGTTTGCGGATCTTAATCAGCTCTATACTAATGTAATAGCAATCGCCAATTGGTAAGAAAATTTATCCCAACTGCTTTGAAAACAAGTCTATAAAAGAAAAAGTTAATAAACAACCATCTTTATGACCAAAGTACCAAACTATAGCAATGAGTATCTACATTTATCCCTTTGGTCCCATTGATTCTCTTCTGCCAGATAGTTATAGTGTAACTAATAAAGCATTTGTGTCAATATCACTTAATAGTTAATAGGCGTTTTTATTGTTATAAGTCGCACACACTTAATTAATAGGCGTTTTTTCAAAACCACACATTTTTTTACCCATGAAAAAATAGAGTAAATATTGTACTTCTATTACTCCTAAAAAAGTTGTAAAAAAAAAACCATTCAAATATCCTAAAGATTTCTTAAAGCATCTATAAAAGTTTACGTTGTGTTCTTACAAATTTATCGCAACATTCTTGGTGAATATGCACCGTGTCGTCGCTAATAAACACATGAATCATTTCTGGTTAGGGGGAAACCTCGCTAAGGACACGAGCCTCATTTCGGCACACCAACCATGCATGTTTAAGCTTCAGATTCAACTAATTTGCTAAACATAACTTATTTATATAATTTACCACTTACATAATTCCAAATACATATATCAAAACCGAATTTACATATTACTAATATATTATACTACTAGTCATCAAGATTTAAACATAGTGTTACGAATATTAGTAATTACCTACACGTACGATTCTATGAATCAAAAGTTACACACATAAAAAGCAAAACAAAACTTGTATACTCCAATCCGTATTATTCTTAGCATCAACATTAAGAAACTAAAAGTGTTGTTTAAAAAAAGTAACATAACTAGAATAAACTCATCAACCAAATCATAGATATCGAACCTCAATTCACCAAATGATAGCCTGCAGGCAGGCGACGGGTGGGCGGTTCAATGGCAGCTGTTTCTTCTGCATCTTCAACTCGTTATTAATAATTCTTAATTAAACGCATCGCCTTCTTACTCACCTCTGAACACACTCTTTATCCACCGTTTCATGTGCGTTGTACAGGAAAAGGTGAATTCAGTAACCTAAGTTGTCTCACATTTTTTTTCTCTCACCAAACCTAGCCGTCTGCGGAGGACTGTTCAACGTCCATGATGACCAATATACGAACCAGTTTCGTATTCATTAATATATCAAACACCTTTTTAACGTTGTTAATGTTAATGCATGTGCATGGTCATCATGCACATTTTTACGTCGATGGTAACTTTTACGTTTAGGGTTAAAACCAGGTGTGCTGCTGCAACTAAATTGGTAGTCACGTGGTGGGATGAAAGTGTTGTGGATGTCGTTTGGTCGGCATGTGAGTGTGTTTGTTAAGGTTTGGTGTTCGAGAAGTAGTTTTGTCGCGATTTTTGTGGTTTTTTTCAGGAGCATGTGGATTTCAAACCATGGGATGTTTTTCGATATGTTTTTCTTCATCATGTAGAGAAGTGTTCGGATTATGGACCATAGTTTCTTGGATATCAAAGGTGTTCTTTGTTCAATCTCCATTTATTTTGTGTGTGTGTTTTTAAGAGAGAAAGAGAGATGTGGGAGAGAGAGTTGGGTAGGAAATTGATATTGAGAGGGTGTGTACGTTTATATAAAGGTTGTTTGGAAGGAAATGAAACATAAAATATTTCATAAATGCTATATTTAAGATGAAATGTAAATGCAAATTTATTATGGACAAGAACCAAACATTAGTCCAATCTTGTTTGATTAGACTAACTAAATTATCGGATTTGGGTATATTTAAATTGGTTTTGTTTTGTTAAAACTAAAACTTTGGCTCACTTCATACCCATTTTCACAAAGCCTATGTGTTTACGGGAGAGATTTTGTATATAAAAGGTCATGGGTTCAAGTTTTGGTTCGTTCTCACTTCAGTTAGTGCTCTTCTGAGCTAAGAGAGTTGTTGAAGCTATTCTTTATTAGGTTGAGAATAACTATTGATTTTTTTTTTGGATTTGTTCAAAAGAAATTAAATGAGAATGCTCCTACTAGTTAGTAGTTATATTCTTACTTTTCCTTTTACTCACAGGATCCTGACAAATGGCTGAACTAACAGTTTAGATTTGAAGAGATAATAAGTGGAAAAAATGTATATTTTATGATTGTGTATGTAGGAGGCTTTAGCAATGCTCAAATAAAATCTATTTTCTTATTTTAATTTTGATAGATGAAAACAAAAATTAATTTCAGCCTCAAGGATACGGTGGATTTGGCATTTGAGAGATCCAAAAGCATTTAGACAGTTTGTTACATTTATTGATTGTACATCTTAAACACTTATGATTTATGGCGTCTGTTACTCTTTGATCATAATAAATAAGGTTGGTTTAAATCCATTGCAGTGTTCAATTTTAAAACCGTTGTCTAAATTCAAAGTTAAATATGTTTGATGATACACATTAATCCCAACGAGCTTAAACTATAAGCTTGTGATAGAGAAACGTGTCTCGTTATGGTTTCTTGATATTACTTGGCACTTAGACTTGATGACATTCGATTCTCGCTGTTTAGAAACTTGAAATATTTTTGCAATCCTTCTTGCTTCAAGTGGCCATTTACATAATTATATTTGTCCAAAAATTAGTTCAAAACAGTTGAATCTATTCATCTACTTAACGTAAGAAGTCATTAAATGCATTAATAACTAGTCTTTTGGTTTATGATAATTTCCCCTAAATTACTCCACACCTTAATAATAGAAAGTGCACTTGTGAAAAGTTAAAATAGGAGAAATGTCTATTCCACAGAAAATAAATATTATATTCATTATTAATTACTTAAGGATTTTTCTAACTTGTGGTCTACGGGCACAAGTTAAAGAAGGTCGACTCTCTGCGTGTTATTTTCTAAGTGGCTTGGTTATGAGACTTGATATGAGGACTATTGAATAGCTGCTAGCCTTTCAAATGGTACACATAAGCTTCGACTCATCTTTAACTTGTGCCCCTGTGGCACAAAGTTAAAAAAACACATTATAAAATATACTTATATATGCAAAATCTGTATATTTACCATGGGTAAGAATCTTGTTAAGATCAGTTGTACGACGAAACGATATTGAACATATTGACTAGTACCACATCATGCTTTATGCATCGCTGGATGTTGATTAATCAAATAGTGTTCTTAATAATGGTACAATCGCATGTTAGGTTTACAGTTTACTGACAGCATACAAGTCGCTATTGCTATTGCTCTGATTTTAGTAGTTATTATTCTGGATGGTCATAAATCTTATCGGCAAACTTATAGCTACATAGTAGTACATACGAATCAATATAAGACTTGGTCAACAAGCCAAAAATGTATTTTAATTTTGAGGGTACAATTAGCAGCAAGAAGAAAATTTATGTATGTGCATTTTGAGTAACTAAATTCTAACATATATGCATGTCTTGTCTCCCTAAGGTTTACTTTTCATTAAGGGGCAATTTTATACCTCCCTTTCTTTAAGATGAAAAATTCTTATTTGTTTAAACATGCATTCAATGGTTACCTTTAAATATATATGAAATTAATCATTAAAGTAAGATGATATATAAAATTAATCCTTAGATTAATATGTTTGAATTTTGTAAAAGAAGAAGTGAGATTTACTTTACCCAATGCATGTTGCGACGTGATAAAAAGTTAATCTAGGGTGCGTTTGGTTGCCTCCTTTTGAACATCGGGTTTAGGCTGAGAACTTTAATTGTTTGGTTAGTGGGTTTTGGTTTAAAAAGACAAACATGACCTGCAAAATGAAAATAAGACCTACTTAGTGGGTTTCTCTCTCTCACACATTTATTTATACATCTCACTCTTTCTCTCTCAAATATATACATTTACTTTTATTTTAAAATATTACTTTTACTTTTTATTTTATTATAAAATCTATTAAATAAATATAATTAATATCTCTAAAACCTATATCAAATCCAAATCCTAAACTAAATCCAAATCCAAACCCCATTATAAACCAAACGCACCTTAAGTATTCGGTTATTTTACTTTTAGTTAATCTAATAATAATCACTTTTTAGCATTTTACTCGATATAGGTTTTGTTATTGAATCTTGAAGTTATGGGTGTTTTTTTTAAAGTGAAGTAAATGACATTGACTATTTATGGAATATTTTAGGGACCGTTTATGAAATTATTAGTTAACGAAGGGACTATTAATGTAAATTTTCGTTACACAAACGGTCACATACTTAACATAGGGAATTTTTAATAGATATTTTATGTAATTGTCTAGTCTGTACATTTTCTGCTTCTAGCGTCTTGCTAGTAGCTTCGTTTTTAATATATATTTCTCTCTGCCGTTAAAAAAAAACATACTTAACATAGGGAATTTTTCCGTAATTAGATATTACAATATGGAGGGATTTTGCAATTTGTTAAGAACTGTTTTTAAAATGCAATCAAACCAGAATGACTATTCTTGCCATTTATGTAAAGGAGATTATTGTAGATGAATACTAAATCTCACTTCCACAAATGTTAATATAAGAATATGGATATTTAGTAACTCAATTTGATTTAAATATCTTTTGTCAAGAATAATATGTGAAAGATATACTGTACTTTGCCTCTTCCATAAGCAAAACTAGAAGATGCATTGCTTTGTTATAGAACCCACACATTCTTTTCCATGGAATTACTTGTTTGATTTAATATAGTAGTTTAAAACAACATAGTATTAAATTAGAAACTTTTCCCCCTTTATCTCCGAACAATGATCACGAAAACTTTGAATCTCTTTCTACTTTCATTTCCCTAATTTTTTATAACTTTTTGAGAAATATATAGAAATTGTTTTTGTTAATTATTTCTATTTTCTTTGAAACACTCTTACTATTACGCAAAACATGCTTGGCAGATGGGTAAGAATAATTTCTTGTATAGTAGTAATCCTTGTTGAATTGATCAAGGTCAATCTAGTTGTGACTAGCTTGTTATGATCATGTGATCTTTAAATTAACCGTGTTATAAATAATTTAATGTAATTAATGTAGAAACCACAGATACAATGCAAAATATTATTGAATTAATTATAACGAAGAGAATCCATGACTATTTATAGGATAAACAAAGAGAAACCTTAAAAGCTAAACGGGCTCCCCTCAAACTCACAATGCCGCAGCAGTGAACATTGGGAGTTTGCCAAACATAAAATAAACAAAAACTGAAAAACAAACATAGAGCGGAGCGTCCCAGAGTGCAGACTCGATGCTAGACGAAGTCTCAATCCGAAGCAATCCAAACAAGTGCATACAAACAGGTGCATATCTGCAATCTGTAAAGGAGACATGTAACCAGTTGCAAACACATTTGCAATTTGTAAAGCAAACGTGTAACCAGAACCAAACACATCTGCAATCTGTAAAACAAACGTGTAACCAGAACCAAACACATCTGCAATCTGTAAAGCAGACGTGTAACCAGGCAACCAAACACATCTGCAATCTGTAACGCAGACATGTAATTAGGCAACCAAACACATCTGCAATCAGTAAAGCCGATGCCAATGTCGATGCCGACGCCGATGCAAAATCAAAACCTAATTTACTAACAATTACTACCAATACCGATGCCGATGCCGATGTCAATGCTAAAACTGCTAATGCCAATACCACTCGATGCAAATACCTAATACCGATACCGATCAGAACAGCGAACCAATGCCAATATTAATACCAATTCCAAAACCAAGACAGTACTTTCGAACAAATACTCTCGAACAAATCGAATTCCAAACTGATTCTACTAATAGCATAAAACCAAAGTGATATGTTACAAAACCAACATCGAATGACCAAATATCAAATTACCATGCTCCAAATCCAACTAAAATTCCACCATTCAAACAATCTGCCAAATCTATGAATGATCGAATCAAAAATGAATCGACAAATACGAACCTAGACACAAACTCTGATTCTTAAACCAAACGTATGTTCAAATCAGATGAATATTTAAACCCAAAATGTAACACCCCCAAATCTGAGTATGCAACGGAATATTGAATATCTAAGGGCGTTACTTAATAGATCAATAGCACAAGATATGAGAACTACCACTATCGTGTCGTTTTAAAAAGATACATTGGATTAACAAAATACTTGTTCATTACATAAGCTCATGGCTTCAAATTGTTCGACAATATAAGTAAAGATTTCGGTTTATAACAAATGTTCCCAAAATGTAATACGACCCAAATATTTAGTATTGACTTTCTCCAAAGAGTGACCCCCAATGTATCTGGGCACCTCGTGCCTTATTGACCTGAGAAAAACATGCTTAAAACGTCAACATAACCCCCAAAAATGTGTCGCAGCGGAAATATGTCTGGGGGCGTTACTTCATAATACACAGCGCTAGATACAAGAGAACGACCTCT
>BQNB010128752.1:0-19228 GCA_026074375.1 Tanacetum coccineum
CCGAAAGGATTTGTTGTTATTAATCGATATAATCACCAGTTACATTTAAAGGCCGAAAGATTTATAACTTGTGATATCTTTATTCTCTAAACTTATAAACACTATCCTAAACACTTCATTGTCTTAGTGATCATTGCCTAAACAAACATACTTTAATCATTTACTTGAATCATCCTTTTATCCGATATATGCACGATTTGGTTAATTTGATCTGTGACAATCATTTTAGCCTTAGCACCTTAATTACAAACTATGAGAATTTTAATTCTCGTGGAATGACCTAGACTTACCTAATCCTATATTACACTCGAATAGGGTATACTTGCCAGAATGTTGTGTTTTTAGTCAAAATCGGTATATCTAGTTATTATAAATTTAAAGCTTGTGAAACACACATCAAGTTTTTGGTGGCGCTGCTGGGGAATTGTTTAAGTTGTTATAGTTTGTTGCTTATTCTGGTAGTAATAAGTTGCTACCTTTTTGAATTAAATTCTAGTGACTCACAGCTTAGACAAAAATGGGCCGGCACGGCATACAAATCCAAAATTTGGCTTTATGTAGTGAATGAATTTAATGTCGACACACATCTCCTTTTTAAGGATGCCCTTTTTTACACGGCGATTGTACTGTTTCTGATTATGATAACGAGTGAGCTGTAAGCAGACTTGATGACTTGGTCCTGGTGGTTTCTGGGGTTGTGATCAAGGAATCACGCATTTTCTAGAGTGATAACAAAGCTTGCTTGTCATCAATTTTCACATGCAATTAAAACCAATAATCGAAGGAACATAGGTAGTATGTGAACTAAAGAAAGCACCAATTGGTAAATGTTTCATATAGTTTATGCCGCAGAATTCACTTTAGTTATCAAAAAATATTTTCCTCGAGGAGCCAGAAAACTATGAACGTATCATACCATAAAATGATAGACAGGAAAAATATAGGTATTGCATGTGGTCCATTTATATCTTGAAACGACTAGAAATAATGCCTGTGATAAGAGGACGTAACTAATTAAGAACGAAAAAGAAACGCGACGAAGATTGTACGCAGACAGTTGGTGTGGGCACATAGTTTGTTTGGCTAATAAATGCTCTGAAACTGGCCAAAAACCTCGACTTAGTGACTGAAAAGTGGTCACTTAGTTCGGAAGAAGTTAACAACTAATGAATTGGCTCCATTTGAGATGTCACGTTGCTTATCTTCATGAATGAGTTTGAAATGCATTTAATACATAAAGTTACAGTCGGCAAGAAATTTAAACTATGTAGCACGGGGACGGATATGGGGACGGAAACGGATACTTGGAAACAATATCTCAAAATTCAAGAAACGGGTACGGCCTGAAACGTTGTGTATTTTATATAATTATATATATATTTATTAATAAAATAAATAAACATCCAACATCAAATGTTATCACCAAAATGTCATTAATCAAAGTTCAATATTAGATGCAAAAGATTGGTCAACCATCTGTCATTAATAAAACCATATAGTAATAACATATCAACTAGTCGGTATTCTTAGAGAAAAATAAGGTCTCGAGCTCTGGGTGAGTCCTATTGAGAAACTGATTCTTCAAGAAGCGACTTCGGTATGTAGTCCTACCTGTTCGTAATTCCGTATGTAGCCCTGTTGAGAAGCCGATTATTCAAGAAACGACTTGGGTGAGAAGCCGAGAAGATAGAATGACAGAGGGACAGAGCGGGAGAACGAAAGATTGATCATAGATGTATAGAACAATTGTCGTCGTTTTATATTGGGAAAATGAGGTTAATGTATAAAATGGACTCTTAAACGATTGAGCCTTGAATTGGGATTAAATATACATTTTTAATAGTAGAATCGCTTTTAAATGGCCCAGAAACGTTTCGAATACGTTTCCTGCCCAACACCAGATGTTTCCAAATGACGTGAAACATTTCCTATTTTCCAGAAACGTTTCTGAGGCGTTTTCCGTTTTTGAAACGTTTTCGGTACGAGAGAGCCTTGAATTGGGAGTTTCCGTGTAACATAGAGTTTAAACGTCAATAGCGACTCTTAAGATCAAGACTAGTGACACAATATGAGCCGTAACGCGTTACCTTCGATGAGTATCTTGCTATGAACCCTCTAAAGTTCGCGGAAACAACATTTGGACCGGAAAATGTATGTAACATCTTATACACGTTGAAAATAAGGGAATATAGGATGCCACATTCAGAAAACTAATAATACATATGGACTTGTATGCCAGATAATTAGTTCCAAGTTTGGTCACAACTACCACTTGAATCGTGGTCCTCCTAGATGTGTGTTCAAAATTGATATTCAAAAGGCATATGATATGGTGAGTTGGAAGTTTTTGGAAGATATCCTTATGGGTTTTTGTATTCACGAAATGATGATCAAATGGATTATGGCATGTGTATCTAGCACATCATTTTCTATTAGTGTGAATGGCGATCTTCATGGCTATTTTCAAGGAAAGAGAAGGTTACGCCAAGGTGACCCGATGTCGCCTTACCTCTTTACCCTTGTTATGGAGATACTAACGCTTATGCTAAAGCGTCGGGTCCGGGAAAGTGAGGAGTTTAGTTATCATAATCGGTGTAGTAAATAAAAAATTGTTAATATTTGTTTTGCAGATGATTTGATCATGTTCTCCCGTGGTGATATCCAGTCAGCTACAATTCTAATGGAGGCGTTAAAAGAATTCAAAGGTGTTTCGAGTTTAGTGCCAAGTATTCCCAAAAGTACAGTTTTCTTTTATAATTTTGTTGACCATGTGAAGACGGCCATTCTATAACTTATGCCATTTGTATAAGGTAATACTTGGGTGTTCCACTCATTTCTTCTAGATTTCTTTATAAGGAATATAAAATCCTTGTGGAACGCGTTCAAAAACGGAAAGGGGATTGGAAAAATAAATGTCTATCGTTTGCGGGTCGACTTTAATTACACGGTTCAGGTATTTCTTCCATGCATGTGTATTGGGCTTCTTTTTTATTCTTTCGGTTGGTATTAATTATAAACGATATTAAAATTTTGATGTGTGGTTTCTTATGGTGCCAAAGGGAATTACAACGTGTGAAAGCAAAATTAGCATGGGAGGATGTGTGTTTACCAAAGGTTGAAAGTGGGCTAGGCATTCGGAAGCTTGAGCGTTTTAATGTTGTTTTGATGTCTTCTCATATTTGAAAAATTCTTATAAATAAGGAGTCCTTGTGGGTTCGTTGGATACATTCCTATAAACTGAAAAATAAGAGTTTTTGAGACATAAAACTTGTAGCTAATGTAAGTTAGGGATGGCACAAATTGTTACAAATATGTAATGTAAATCGGTCTCACATTTGGTTTATCATTGGTGATGGAAATGAAGCTTCAGTGTGGTTTGATACTTGGGACACTAAATGCCCGTTGATGTCTATTCTAACCACTCGTGCTATACATAATGCAAGGTTATCAATACATGCAAAGGTTGCTGATTTAATATCTAATAATGCATGGTCTTGGCCAGCTGAGTGGAACATCAAGTTCCCCATTTTGTTTAACCTTAAAGTGCCTATATTGAATGATCAGGAGGATGTATTGCTGGAAGTCCACTGATGATACATTTAAACCATTCTCAGTAAGCAATGTTTGGAGTACTATTAGGAATCGTGGAACTGAAGTCCAACGGTCTTATATTGTTTGGTCTCGATATTGTATTCCTCGCCAATCTGTAGCTTGTTATGAGGCCTAGGCTTAAAACTCAAGATCCTCTTAGACCATGGGACGTTGGTGAGGATGTGGATTTAAGTTCTCTTTGATGCCCTCTTTGTAAGGTTCAACAAGATACCCATGATCGCTTGTTTTTTGCTTGTAACTATTCATCTTAGGTTTGGAGTCGTGCCGTGCTAAAGGCTGAAATCCCAATCGTTTCACCTAGTAGGAGTGATATTATGCAATGGATATTACCTATTGCTAAGAAGAACAATGCTATACGTCTTGTGGGTCGCTTGATTGTGGGTGCTTCATCTTATTATATTTGTCAAGAGCGAAATAATAGGTTGCATTCGAATTGCTCTAGGAGTGTGAAGCAATTGGTTAATGTCATTCTTGACATTGTTAGACTTAAAATTGTGTCGACAAAGTTCAAGAGGAATACTAGAGTGGCTAAAATCAAAACTAAATGGAATCTAGCGGCCGATTGATCATATTGGTGTTTGTTAGGGTGTCCTAATTAGAAGCTTATGCTACTTTGTTATTTTATTTAAAGTCTTCTAGTTAGTTGTTGTCGTGTTTTCGAGTATGTTCAAAGCACGTAGTTTTTGGAGTGGCTCATTACCACTCTTTTTTTTACTTAAACTCCTTTATTAATATATTCATCGGGTATAATCCCTTACAAAAAAAAGACACCATTGTGGATGACATATGATCCTATTTTAGCTTGTAACTGGAATAGCAAAATTCACCCGTCGTGTAAATTAGTTAGATTGGATATATGATCCTTTAAGAAAGTTGGTTGCCTATGTAACGGGCTGAGATGTGGGATTCACTCTCATCCATTGTACTGAACTGTTTTTTTGAAGTAATAAATTTACCGAGGAACCCTTTAACTAAAAAATGATATATGATCCTATTTAAGCTTGTAACAACTCTACATGTAATATCTTTTTTATTCTAGCTTCTTGCTAGTGTAAATAAAAGCTGTCGTTAAAAAAATGAGATATCAATAGTAACCAAAATTGATGTGAATTACCTCTTAAAATCCATTTATATAAACATATAGAGACGATGACAACCTAGCTCTCGTGTATTACTTTCAAGTTTCAAAAAATATAGACATAAACAATTCACGTACGTTTCTTTTGGGACTTAACTTAGATCAGGGTGCAGTGCCTTAGTGAAAACAAAACGTAAAAACATCATTCAAAGCCCAAAATTACACATCTAAACCACTGAACTGATGAAGTGTGTGGTGCTTAACCTTGAATGCTTTTATTCGATTATCGGGACTATTTCAGTAACATGAAAATTAAGCGTTGGACAAAAATAGCAGTCACGAGATTATATGAATAATCAAGTATTTGCCACATAATTCACTTATAACACTGAGAATTATTGCTTTTACAATAAGAAACTTCAATTAAATTTTACACCGCAGATTAAAAAAAAAACTTATGCTTAAGCCAAACTAGTAGTTTGACAATACGATCGCCTAAGAAATAGGTAAAGTAGCATAAAACATATAGATCCCTTAAAACCAGAATTTGCGACGAAGATCCTAAATACAAAGGAGTGAAGACAAGCTAAAACCGACGACACCACCTCAAAAAGTTCCCATAAAATACTAAATTATCTCTAGTGACAAACTTGATCAGTTACTAAACAATAGTAAAGTATTGGAACACAACCTATAAGCGGAGTCAACACAGTTTACAAAGGAAGTTAATAAAACTATATTTCTCCTCACTGCATAAAGCATCAAAGTCTTTTGTACAAGTTCTATTAACTAAAGTACAAGTCATGTAGCATAGAGTTTGAATGTTAGTTAGTCTTTTGTTCTTTATAAATAGAGACTTAGTCTCTTTATTTCTGTAATTGTAACTCATAACATTTCACACACTCAATGCAATTCTCTCTCAAGTATGATTACGTTTATGGTATCAGAGCCAGGTTAACAAACTCTGGTGATCACCACAACAAACCACCGCAACAATTCTAACAAACCACCCTAACAACCTAAGAAACCACTATAACGATCTAACAAACCATCGCAACAACCTAACAAACTACTAAAACAATCTAAAAAACCACCATAACAAACTCATCAATCTCTTCAATCTAATCAAACACAACAAGAATCACGATGGTAAAACCACAATAATCACAACAACCACCACCAATTCCTCCTTCTTCATAACAACCACCACTGCATGTCACAGAAGAACCAAGTTCACTACTTGAAGACACAAATTCTTCTAACCATCCCTTATTTTTTCATCAAAATGATCACCCTGGGTTAATCCTTATTTCAATGTAGCTACTTGGATCTGATAATTACAGCTCATGGATGAGGTCAATGACGATTGCGTTGAATGCAAAGAACAAGTTCAAGATCATCACAAAAGAGTATGATTCTCACTTACCACTAAGAGCCTTATGGGAAAGGAACTATGATATGATTATCTCCTGGATCCTCAACACAGTTTCAGAACAGATAAGTAACAATTTAAGTTTCATTAATTCTGCTTCTGCTTTATGGTTAGAATTCCCAAATCACTATTCCCAACTAGATGGACATGGGATTTACTAGTTAAGTAATAACATTGCCCAATTGAAACAGTCAAATTGTTCAGTTGAAGTTTTATATCAATGAATGAAGGGATATTGGGATGAGATTGATGCCTTAGAAGCACCCTATATGTGTATCTGTAATTACACTTGTGAGAATGGTATGTTAAATGGTGCTAGGGAAAGTAGAAAAAGATTGATTCAATTTTTGATGGGTTTAGATGAGAGCTTTGCAAATATAAGAGGTCAGATTCTCCTAATGCAACCTTTACCTACTACAACTAAGGCTTATGGCATGCTAAGACAAGAAGAAAAACAACGGGAATCACTCACTCCTAAGCATGTAGCACCCATTGTTATGTCTTCTTTCACTAATAGCAACAACAATCACTCACCACAGCCAAATTTTAGACAAAACAGAACTTTTAGTGAATCAGAAAACCATAGGAATGACTCAAACACTAGGAGAAGTACTTTTAAGCAAGGAGTGATTTATGGAAATTGCCAAAAAGAAGGCCACTACAAGAGTGAATGCTACCAACTTGTGGGATACCCAGTTGGACGTCCATTCCATGGCAAAGTAAGACCATCCAACAACAACAGAACATCAATCTCAAGACCAAGAGCAATCAACATAACAGTTGGATTTGATGTGGCCTCTCCTAGTACAAGAGAGACTCATGATGATGCTACAGTGTTTGCCAAGATGGACAATCTTCAAAATCAGCTGAATCAAGTCATGCTAATGCTTCAAAACTCACAAGGAGTCTGTGATCCTAAAGCCTTTGCAGCAGGTAGATATATGTTTATTGCCTCATGTATTGCACATATTAAAGATGCTTGGGTATGTGACAGTGGAGAAACTGATCACATATGTATCACCCTCACTTTAATGTTTAATATAAAACATTGCACCACACCTATCACAGTTTCACTCCTAAATGGTCACCAAACCGTTGTCACTATCACTGGTTTAGTTAGACTAAGACCACACCTTATACTACACAATGTTTTTTTTACATCCCAACCTTTGCATACAACCTACTTTCCATAAGCCAAATCACTAAGACCACAACACTTTCAGTTCTTTTTAACCATTCCGCATGCATATTTTAGGGAAACAACAAGAGGATAGCCCATGGGATTTAGTCTGATGGCCTATACATCATCACACCAGATACTACACCATCTCCTTCTACTTCTCAATCATCTGTCAATTCAATTTCAAAGGACTTACATCTGTGGCACTCTACACTAGGACATCAATCTATCCATGTACAAAACCAAATAAAGTCTATTCCTTTTACTTCCTCTGATGTAACAAATTTTCATTGCAATGTATGTTATTTAGCTAAACAAACTGCACTACCATTTCCTTCAAGTACTTTTCATGCAAAATTAAATTTTGAACTGGTTCATGCTGACACATGGGGTCCTTATAAATTTTCTACACTTAACCATTGAAATTATTTCCTCACCTTGGTTGATGATCATTCAAGAATTACTTGGACATACTTGCTTCCTACAAAACAACCTGTCACTTCCACTCTCAAAACCTTCTGTAATTATGTTCAAAATCAGTTTAACACAACCGTCAAAACCTTAAGGAGTGACAATGGAACAAAATTTGTAAACAATTCACTAACAGAATTTTTTCAAAACAAAGGAATTTTACATCACACCTCATGTCCAAACACTCTACAACAAAATAGGAGGGTTGAGAGAAAACATAAACATTTACTAGAAGTTGCTAGAGCCATTCATTTTCAAACCAACTTCCCAATTCACTTATGGGGATATAGTCTTTTAGCTGCCATATATCTTATCAATAGATTACCTACACCCATACTTAACAACAAAAGTCCATTTGAAGTTCTCTTCAACACACCACCTGATCTGTCCAACCTCAGAAACATAGGTTGTCTAGCCTATGCATCCACTCATTCACCAAACAAATTTGCACCCAGAGCTATACCCTCAACTTTTCTAGGCTATCCACAGAATCAAAAGGGCTGTCTTCTCCTATCACATGAAACTCACAAAGTATTTGTAAGCAGGCATGTCATATTTTAGGAACATATTTATCCATATCACAAGTCTACCACTACATAACAAACAACCTTTACTCCCTCTACTACTTTCTTCCCTCAACCAGTTCCATCACCAACCTTCCATACACCACTCACATCACCATCATCTCCTTCTCATGAACACAACATACCTAATACCTCATCTTCTTCAACTGAAACAGTGATCACAAAATTCAATACATCACAACAACCTACAAGCAATCCCATTTCACCATCACCTCCTAATACTTCAACATAACACACTACACCAGAGTCAACTCTACCTATTCCTTCACAATCACATCCTCATCCTTCTCCACCACCTCCTACCAGAACTTCAACTAGAAACAAGACACCCTCAACCAAACTTAAAGATTACATTCACTATAAACCTCCCTGATAACGCCTTAATTATACATATTTTTGATGGCGTTATTTATATATATTTGATCATTTCTCATGAACTTTCGATACTTAATCAAGTATATTTGCTATTATATGTTCTAGGTACGTGTCGTGGAAGAAAACAAAAGAATACGCCAAGATTTGAAGCTTAAACGAAGAAATAACTAAAGATAAGGATCTCCCAAACTTGTTCACTGTTTTGGCCATAACTCGGTCATACGAACTCCGTTTGACCCGATTGTGGTGGCCACGCGAAGAGAATTCAATTATATACAAGCTTGAAAAGGGCCAAGTCTTAAAAATGACCGAAGTGCGGTGGTTTTTGGCCCCTAAAAAGCCTATAAATACCTCCTTGGCTCTCCCATTTCACACACTCTCATACAAATAAATCCCCTTTGTTTAGAACACTTAGAATAGATGTTTTTTGTGATCTTGGCTTAACAAACCAAGGAACCAAATACCCCTTCAAACCATCATCACCATCATCAACCACCACCACTCTCCACCATCAATTTCTAGATTTTAATCCATCCAAGGAAGTAGTATTGAAGTGTAATTCGAATCTATAAGCGATTGTGACAGAATTGTTCATAGTTTACGGGTTTACTTTGAATATAATAAAGTTTTCATTGGGAAAACTTGTGAAATCATCAACATTTGCTCTTGAAGCTGGTATAAATCTTGTTTATCTTTTGAATATGATCTTTACTAAATTCAAGATGAATGCTGTGTGTTTTGTTACTTCTTTGATCATGAAGTAGTCATCTTGTGTTTGTTTAGGCAATATGTGATCTTGGATATGGAGTGTTTGGATATGTATTTATTGAATTGGCAAAACATATTTTATATAAGAATATAGTCCGAAAGGATTCTTTTATATATGTGTTTAATCATTCCACTTAATATATTGGCTATAATAACTTATAAAGGCCGAAAGGATTTGTTGTTATTAATCGATATAATCACCAGTTACATTTAAAGGCCGAAAGATTTATAACTTGTGATATCTTTATTCTCTAAACTTATAAACACTATCCTAAACACTTCATTGTCTTAGTGATCATTGCCTAAACAAACATACTTTAATCATTTACTTGAATCATCCTTTTATCCGATATATGCACGATTTGGTTAATTTGATCCGTGACAATCATTTTAGCCTTAGCACCTTAATTACAAACTATGAGAATTTTAATTCTCGTGGAATGACCTAGACTTACCTAATCCTATATTACACTCGAATAGGGTATACTTGCCCGAATGTTGTGTTTTTAGTCAAAATCGGTATATCTAGTTATTATAAATTTAAAGCTTGTGAAACACACATCAAGTTTTTGGCGCCGCTGCTGGGGAATTGTTTAAGTTGTTATAGTTTGTTGCTTATTCTGGTGCTATTTTGTTTCACAAAAAAATTTCAAACTTGTCGTACCATTTTCTTGCAAACGGAACCTAAAAATTGTTTTTTCTTCAGGAAGTACGTCGCACATCCTATTTGTGCGTCAGTTTTCCTGAAAAAAAGGAAGTGCCCTATACTTTACCCAAGTACGCCGCACTTTCTGCAAATTTTCACAAACAAAATCTTATTTCAAAAACCAAAACCAAAACTAAAACCCCCAATCTGCTAGTCTTAGGTTCTATAATCATTTGGAATTGTATTTTATCTGATTATATGCCTTGTGTATTTCTAATTATCTAGTTTATCATAATATTCGAAAAAAACATAAAATTTCCAGAAAAACCGGCTGATGTGTCATTGTGTGGTGTATATTTTATTAATTCAAGTTTTAAATTTATATTTTGCCGACTAAACCAAAAAAACACTTTAACGGGAGTGTACCCGATCAGTATTAGTTTTGTGGTAAGTAAGATGTCAAACACTTAAAGCGAGGTTAAATCTATCAATTTGATTAATATCTTGGTTATCTAATCTATGTTAATTCTATTCTATTCTAAACCTATGTCAGTCCTAGTTCCTAATTCTAACAGGAAAAGGGGGTTTAAGCCTGAGAGACTGGCACGGTTTGGTTGGTAACTACAATCAATTCAATGCACTATTACCTACGTGAGCAAATTAAGAAAAGATAAAAGAGCGGTCAAACCTTATATAAGAAAACTGTATTAACCATTATTAATCCAATTAGAAAGTTGGTTTGTTTATTAAGTGCAATGGTTTCTTCTCTCGAGGTGGCATATCATCCTTAAGACTTAGGCTTTATGACTTAGGCGTTACTATCTAAGGACCTAGAACCGTTTAACTTCTGTACAATTAAAAGCATCATCATTAAGCATTCCTTATTTTGCTAATTATAATCTATCTTGGATTAAAGCAATGGTGATATTGTTAAACCCTAGACTCATAGAGACTTTACACACTTATCTCTTAATGCTATTTATACAACTTTTATACACTAGTAGTCCACTTGTCTAACTATCCAATGGAATCAGAACGTTACTTGTTGAATTATCTAGGTCACCTGCTAGTCAACACGATCAATAAACCATTGGCAATATCCAATTAACTAGTTAAGCCCGAAGCGTATCCTAGACACAGACTTAGAAGGACAATATTTGTGTAACTATGATTCTAGATGTATAAATTACTATATGGAGAGCTATCCCAGACTCTAGATCTACTTGGTCCGCTTCACTAGATCCAGTTGAATGATAGGTCGCATACAAAAACACGTAAACAAGTATAAATTGATAAACATAAACAAGTATTCAACGATAAATTAAGAAATTGAGATAAACAAATACCAAACATTCAGATCTTCATAATAATGGCTAATACCCGAAGGTATTAGCCTTCAAACGTCATAATAAATACAAGAGTAATTATTTAGCCAAGGTAAACTAACCGAGTTAACGAATGATACCAAAAACTGAACGATTACTAAAGTATATGGAATTACACGATCTCTCCTATAGAATTGATAGCGTTGCTCAAACTCTTCTACTCTTCTTCTCCTCTAACAATTGACTTTTGTGGTTTAGGTATCAAGAATATGATTTAGCACACTTAAAACTCATTTTTGAGTTTTCTATTTATAAGGCCTGGAAGTCGTTTGATACGACGTATCCAATTGTTGGATACGGCGTATTAGAGATTTCTTAGAGTAGGGACCACGCTTGATATTTTCCAGAATATTATATTGATTCCATATTTTGAATACGACGTATTGAGTCTCTATGGATATGACATATTGAGCTTTATTAATCTATGGTCTTTGGTGAGTGCAAGCGCAGATACGCCGTATCTTCCTTGATGGATACAACGTATTGGTCTTCAGAATAGTAATCTTCAAAATATCTTCATTTAAGCTCCAGAATGTGCGCCTTTTGCTAACTTTTACTAATTACTCCATAATTACTGCAATTCTCAAATATAAATGATTAAGTAACAATTCTTTGCAATAATTATACAAAATGGGTTAATAACATGGGATGAATGATGCTATAAAATAGACGTTATTTGATGTCATCAAATATCCCCCCACTTGAATCCTACTTGTCCTCAAGTAGCCTTTAGAAGTTCATAAAAATGTATCCCTAAGGATATTTTCCGTTAAAGCACTTATTCTATCAATTACAAGTACACAACCAAACACCTCACTAAATAAGAAGATGAAAACACTCAAATCACTCAACTAATCTATGTGGTAACATGTAACTAATTCGCTCAATTGCTCGGTCGTGATGAGTATTCTATCATAAGCTTGGCAAGGATACACATCTCCACCACTAAAGCTAAAGAGTAACAAGTTTATAAAGGTAAATATGGGTTTTTGTATGGAAAGGCGTACGGTTGATCATTCTACAATCTTTCACTAGGAGTACCACTCCAACAAGGCAGCTGAAGCACACATACATGGCCGTAACGACGGAATAGACATGTGTGTTCGATCACATCCTCATTTGAATTTAACCAATGGTTAGGATGAAGAATGATATACGGTAGGAACCTTCTAACTTTCACCAAGATGTACTATCTTTATAAAACCTAATATGACTGCATCCAAATTCTAACCAAAACAGAAAGTTTGAAGTTTTGTGATTACGGCATGTTTTAAGCTTGATTTTTTGTACCATTAAGCTTCAACACCTTATTACAACTACTTTACAACATTTATATCTTATGTATTACATATATAAAGTCCATTAGTTCATATTTTATCTATGGTTCAAGACAACAAGTCCTCTAACCTCACTTTTAATCACAACTTTATCAAAAGAAACACTCATTTGTACAATTTTCATTTTTATGACTTTAACAGTGTGTATCTAGAGTTGATAATCATTTTATCATCATAATAGCTTCCATAGTAACATGGTATATAAGTTCTCAAAAAAATTGATCTTAAGTATAAAATTCCCTTTCACATATTTTAAAAGTATCATAAATGGTGATTAGCTAAATAGAGCATATGAAAAATAAATCTTGTTATGAATAATTAAGCTTTTAATATAACCTTGTGGGTATGGTAGAGAAAGAATAATAAACCACACCCTTGTGAGTACCAACATTGGCTTAAAAATATAAGGTGAAACCTATTTCAACAAAACCCTAATCTGCAATTCTTGTTAAACCTCTTCAAAGCTTACACCAACCCTTAAATTCTTTTTGGAATACCCTTAGATATGATGTGTGTATGCTTGTATAATGATAGAAAATCAAGCTATGGATTTGGTTTGGAGGGTGTTTTATGCCGTGGCTTAATAAGAGAGAAAGAGAGATTGTTTGCTTTTTATTTTGCTAAGGAAAGGAAGTGTGAGCCTTCTATGTACATGCATGTGTATATATACTACTAATAGAAGATATTATGAAGATATTTGATGTCTAGTGGAAGTATGCAAGGTGGAAAGACTTGGAAAGAAAGTTGAAGCTTATCTTGGATAAGTTTGGCTAGTCATGAGTTCAAGTGGATGCAAGATGCATGTATGGAGATATTTGTGAAGTTTTCTTGGTCCAATCTTGTCCTCCTAGTCATATGTACACGAAATCATGCTTGTGTATAAGTTAGGATATGTTTTGATCTTTTATATAATGAATACTTGCATTATATTAAGTATAATGTAGGATAGACTTAATAAAATGTATAACTTGCACATGGTAGAGTTTGATTTGAATTCTTTCATGAAGAATATGTATAATGTGATAAATACTTGAAGTTTTAAATAAACTTTAAGTATTGGGTATAAATTTTGGGTATTTGATGAAGCGTAGATAAGTTAACGTGCTTCCGGGAAGGCCTAAACGTATTTTATCGCGAAACGTAAACACTTAACGTAACCAATAAAAATAAAATGTGCAATGATAATAATTATCCTCTAAATAATCATATAACACTTGCTTGATGTAAACATTTAATTGTTTAATGCCCGTTTACATTGAATGATCATTTTTAGTTTACGCGATTTAGCTTAACGATTACGATTTAAAAGCAAACGCGTAAAACCCTAAAAATAAATTGTGAATTACATAACGTCGTACAATGACCTAAAACACAAGGTGTTATAGTCTTCCCTCGTTAAATGAGCCTTGTCCTCAAGGCTTATCACACGACACTTGACGACGCTGCAGTCTTGGTGAAGAGGTGTAGATATTTCTTCCTAAATCGATCTTCACGTTCCCATGTAAACTCAGGGCCTCGCCTAGAGTTCCATCGAACCTTGACTATTGGGACTTGGCTTCGCCTCAATTGTTTGACTTCGCGATCCATGATTTCTACATGCTCTTCAACAAAATGAAGCTTGTCATCCACTTGGAGTCCTTCCAATGGAACGACTAATGGATCGTCAGAATAACATTTCTTCAAGTTGGATACATGAAACGTATTGTGGACCCTGCTCAGCTCTTGAGGAAGCTCAAGTACACAATCATTTTTATGCTTAACCAAGAGTGTAAATCACTTATGTGTCCATTTTAACATGATATCATTAACATCATGAGATATGTAAAAGTGTACAAAATGATGACAACAAGTAGAAGCTCCTTTTTACATGATCAAAATCCTAAATGATGATTCAAGCTATAATGAACTAACATATGCATATAATGAAAATTGTAAGAACATAAAGAGTTCAAGGGGGGGGGGGGGGAGGGGAGGGGGGGGGGGGGGGGGGGGGGTGACCTGTGAGTGAATGAAGATGATGACTAACACAATCTAAAACCCCTTGTTTAGATTTAAAACCAAAGCTCTGCACAATATGACCTTGTTTTCCAGTGCAAACCCTAATTTCATTTTTCTCGATTATTGCGTTGAAAATGGGTTAACCAATGCTTGGAAACTCATCTTAGAATGCTTGGATATGAATGTGTATATGTGTGTATAGGTTGTATAAAATTTTGTATGTGATTTATTTGTAAAGGGTGATGTTTTTAGCACGTGCTGCATGAGAGCCCAAAGGAAAAGGAAGTTTTTTTAGTTTCTAGCTAAGTAGCTCTCAAGCGTTTATGATGTATGTGTTATTCACCACTTGATACTTGTATATATGATAGTCTTCGTCAAAAGTATGAATAGTAGTCTTAGGGACAAGTCTCCTCATGGTATTAAGGAAAGAAAACAATGGTCAAGTGTAAACATAGTATGGCTATGTGTGATAATGCAAAACATAGTATGGCTATGTTTAATGCAAGTGAAGTACAAAGCCAACTTGGTATCCCAATTGTTGTTGTATGCCGTGACTAGGGGGAAATAAGGGTTCTAGAAGCCATTTTGATATTAACATAATATCTTGTTAAATATATGAAAGTTGCAACTTGTAGCTTTTATATAAAAGATGTTTACTTGCTAGTATTTGTATATTGTTTTATTATCAAATGTACAAAGTGTAAAGTAATATTAACTTGGGTAAATTTAATAAAACTTTGAGTGTTGGGTATAATTGTAGGTATTCGTTGAAGCGTAGATTAATTAACGTGATTCCGGGTATGCCTAAACGCAATTTATCGCGAAACGTATACACTCTACGTATCCGATAAAAATAAAATGAACAAAGACCATAATTATTCTCAAAATAATTATTTAATACTTGCTTGATGTAAACGCTTAATTGTTTGATGCCCGTTTACATTGAACGCTAATTTTTAGCCTACGCGATTTAGCTTAACATTTACGATTTAAAACAAACGCGTACAATATAAATGATGAATAGTATATTTATCGTCGTCGTCAATGACTTGAAAACACATGGTGTTATATTTTAGTGTCACTAAACTGTTGCTATTTCATCACAAATTCTAGCAGTATTAACAAACTTGCAGCAGTATTAATCGTATAGGGCCAGCAGTAGTAATACAATACGAGTAGTATTAAGTAATATGGCAGTAGTAACATATACCTTGCAGCAATAACCCCTTGGCAGCATAAACTTATTCTTGATAACAAACTTTCTACTGTTTGTACACGATGTCAATCCATTCAGGCATCACAAAGTATTAACTTTCCAGACTTCATAGTAACTACTCTAAGTCATAGCAGTATAAGCATCTTGGCAGAATTAAAACATAACGAGAAGTATTAATAAAGACTTAGTACTGTTGCCTTTACACATGAACCAGTAACTTCAGTTGAGCCTTTCATTAACACCAGTAATTAAAGCTATTCACCAAGATCAGTAGAGATACTTGA
Source organism: Tanacetum coccineum (assembly GCA_026074375.1). NCBI lineage: Eukaryota > Viridiplantae > Streptophyta > Magnoliopsida > Asterales > Asteraceae > Tanacetum > Tanacetum coccineum. The sequence goes on from BQNB010128752.1 coordinate 16,367, forward strand.
AACAGGTCGAGCTTTCAATCAATATCAGAAAACATAATTCTTTATGCGTGAAACCCTAAAACATAGGGTTTAGTACCATGAATAAAGAACACCAGTAGGTATAGACAAAACCCTAAAAAGAGTTTAATCTTTTTGTTATAGCTCAACTAACAATCATATCAATAAAAGAACGTGCAATAATAGAGCAGATCTGATTCCCAACCACACATATAAAAACGAAACCCTAACGCATGACTCATTCTTGAAATCTTGTGCAAAAACCTAAAAAATTTAGGTTTGATGTTTGCGTAGCCGTGATTAATGTATACAGGCGACCAAAAACTCCAAGCACCTTAGTCAAACCTTCTGTTTTTACCAATTTGGGGTTTGATGAGAAACCCTAATGCACCAAATAAGACCAGGTTATAGAAAATTTGTCTCTTCTTTATCTTCAATAACACAGCATCAAAACAACCTTGTATAGATCCTAGATCAAGAGCCACGAGGCTCTGATACCAATTGTGGAGAATCGTTTAACTCATCTAGGATAGTTTTACAAATAATATTGAATGCACAGCGGAATAATAAGAAAGCAATATTATCAAACAAGGTTTTCTATTATTAATCTACTGTCCCAAGATCAAATGATTCTTGGGACTATACTAACTAATACATAGATGTCTATATCACATCTACTAACTATCTAACTATGGTGTATACACACACACCTTTACTATTCGACTCTCATCAGTCGACTATGTTATGAATGGATAATTAAAACAATATGCCTAGACCTCCTTTTATAGCATAAGGAGTCAAGGCTTTACATGGAAACTATTAAAAGATATTAATGAGTAAATCAATATAATATCCATCTTTATCTCTTCATCTTTATCTCTTTTTGACCAAATCTTCAAGAATTCTTCATGTGCTCCACCAGCTTGTAGAATTCTTCAATGACAACTTTGGTCCTTTTGTTTCCATCTTGTTTCATTCGTGTTTTGTCTTATCAACTCAAATATAATTCCCAACACATCACTAGGTCCATGATGTCTACTTCAATACCATAAATCAACGAATGAAATATGATAGATTATGAGTTGACCCAGTTTCTATCTTAGTATAGGAGAAACACCCTTTATCTTAACATTCGATCATTCTTCATCATATTCTTGTCACTTTTGACATCTGTATTATTTTTCATTCATTCGTTTTCATTCAATGATTTTCTCTCTTAAGTCCATTTGGTATTCAAAACAAAACATGTTGATTTGCACCTCAAACTCCAACACCTAGACCTAACTTTCCTAAATTAGAAGGAAGACTCTGGGGTAGATCAATTCCGGTTCTGGAAGATCATAGGAGTATTTTGGGAGTAACTAAATCACACCGTGCAACTCAATCAACATACTCCAAGATAATTCCTTTGGAAAGAATGTCTGTGAAAACCATGATGAAAATCAGAAATCGTATCATGAGATTTTAATAATATCAAGAAAATGTAGAATAATCACTCTGTCTATTTTTGTATGCGGTGGCATTTTTTTCTTGCATACTTTTCTCTTTTTCTTTTCATGTGTTGTTCTTGCTTTTGAAGCACATGACATATACTTTCATTTTTTCAAGTATACCATTTCTCAATTCTCTTTTTCTATTTTTTCTCTCACAAATCTCTCTTTATGTTTTTCATCATTCTTACATACATCATATGAAGAAGAAAATTTTGATCTTTAATCAATTATTATAAAGACACTCCCCCTTAACATATGCCGAGAAATATTTTTAGCATGAAGCTAAAAACGCAAAAATACGGATATGTGAAGGTGAAATGTAAAACAATTTTCCATTTCCATTTCTTTCTGAAAACTTTTCAACAACATATACGGACACTCCCCCTTGAAAATACCATATCTTTGTTAAAACATTTATAAGGGAGTTCCACTTTGCACTTTTGAGTCCTTTATTTCTTTAGACACTTTTCACAAAAAATACATCGATTTGAAGACCTTTTTAAAATTGATTTTATTTTGAAAGTACCACATTTTAATATTCGAATCGATTGTAACTCATTAACTTGAGATCATTGACTTTTAAAACAAATTGATTTTATCTTTTTAGTACCACATAAAGATTTTGAAAAATATTTGTCAATGACTCAAATTAAAGAAGACTTCTCTTCTTTTTCAAAGATAAATGCACTGAAGCGTACACCTACTTTTCTTTAAAGCACGGGTTGTGTACTGACATGTACACAAGCCATCAAATGAAGCTCGGGTTTCATACTGAATTATACGAAAGCCATCATTTGAAGTCAAGGTTTCATACTGAATATGTATGAAAGCCATTATAAAAACCAAAAATCTTTTTGTGTTTTCTATAACATTTGATATAAAGAAAATCTTTTTGTCTTTTCTGAATTTTTATATAAAATAAAATCTTTTTGTCTTTTCGAAATTTTATATAAAAGAAATTTTTTTGTATTTTTTTTTAAAATTTGATAAAAGAAAATCTTTTTGTATTTTCTAAATTTTTTTAACAAAAACATTTCGTGGTAAAGAATTTATGTCTCACGATTCATCATACCCAACTTCTCGACTAAAAACTTAAATCAAGCTTCAGGCAGAGATTTCGTGAATAAATCCGTAAGTTGAAATTTAGTACCAACGAAATATAGCTATATTGTTCCTTTTTCAACATGATCCTTTATAAAATGATACCTCATGTCAATGTGTTTTGTTCGAGTGTGTTATACCAGATTGCACGAGATTGCAATAGCACTCTTTGAATCACAGTAAATTGGTACTTTTTCGTAGAAGAAGCCATAATCAGTCAATTGAGTTCGCATCCACAAAACTTGAGCATAGCAGCTAGAAACAGCAACAT
>BQNB010128753.1:0-16866 GCA_026074375.1 Tanacetum coccineum
CCAGTCCTCGGTCCATCCTTTTCCTCATATTTTGGTCTTCTGTCCGGTTCGGTCTTACGCAAAACCGGCAATTATGCTTTGTTAAACCGGTTTAAAGACGATGAGCTAACATTTTGATGCAATTCTTCGCCATATTATTAAAGTTGAACAAACAGTGTTAGTCTACAAAAAGTTATAACTAACAATTTATAAATAATATTTGATTTTTGGGACCTGACCCGTTCAGGCTTAGCACAAATTTACAATTTTGACCCAACGACCAACCCGCCCATTTACGCAACAACATGAAGTGAAAGGCTCTCGTATATTAGTTAAGCACGCTCTTTATGATCATAACTGCAAGAGATAAACTTGTAAATGTTTACCGTCTCAAGAAAATAAGAATAGATAAGTGATAGTACAAATGCCACAAGATTAATACAATTGATGTACATGCACTTGTTGGAATATGTCCACGTATAAATTATATATGTCCGGAAATTTATTCGAGCCTACAGAGACGCACACGTTAATATGTAGAACAACGTTTTAATATATTAAAGTAATATATTAATTAGTAATTTAACAAATGATCGTTAAAAGTTAACAAGAATAAATATTAGTCATTAAAAGTTAAGTGCAAGGACTAATATGCAAAAACCGAATAGTAGAAGGTTGCGGTTTGCCCCTTTTCTTTCCTAGTCGGCCGAACCACCTCTCCTTGAGGAGGTGGGAGAGCTTGCTTGCTTACCAAGCAAAGAGGTGTATATATAGGGGTCTTGGGTTCATTGTGTGCTCATAACTTAAAATCTAAAAACCCTAAAATCTCTCTTGGCTCTCCTCTTGTTCGACCGAACCTCAAAACCTTTGAGGGATTCGGTTTTTCTCCTCCCCTTGTCGTGCGATCGAACAAACAACCCTATAGGGTTTTTGTGTTGCGATTAAACATAAAAAGGTGTCTCGCGTGTTGATTGATTCAAAGATGAAGGTTATCATTTGGTTAAACACTGCTAGTACTAGCATACTACGTTGTTTGCTAAGAACGTATTGTGTGTGTCGACTTAGAGGGATTATACTTTTGATCCTAAGTGGTTTCGCGTGATGTTATTATTTATATGTATATTCAAGGCGGCGTTTTGTTTATTGCTAAAAGGTACGCAAGTTCTTAAACCCTTGTTAATTATAAGTTTTATACGTGTTTAATCTTTCCGCTGCGTACTCGTGATATATTTAATAGTTAAATAGATGTAAAATCCCAACGGTGGTATCACGAGCCATCATGTAGAATTTATAGTTACAAGTAATAAAATTTGACAAAATTAGGGCTCTTGATTAATTTTTAAGCCCTTTTGGCATTTTATGCATAAAGATTCGATCTTTATGCATCAAGATTCAATTTTTTTGGTTATAAAATTAATTAGACGAATTCTAGGTTGTATGAAATTTTACAAGATAAAACTTGATGTGTTTAATTGTTAATTGATCGGTTTTATGGTTAAAATTAATTGTTAATTTGGAATCCATGATAGATACATGCAATTTATCATGGAGGGATATGTGATATAAATCATGTTAATTGTTAAAGATTTTATGCAAATATGATGATCAAGAATTAAAACATAGACATTAATTTTATGTGGTTTCGATCCACGACTTTAAAAGCTAGGGAAGACCTTAGCTATGTCTTAATGGGGCCTAGAGTTGGTAAAATTTTAAGTGCTATGTGGTATATATTTGTATTTGGCTTACACAATCGATTATATCGATGGATGTGGCCGGAGTTTTTAGGACGAAGGAGCCTTATATGAATATATACATGTTTTAATTATTAGATAATTAGGATCATAAATTGATATTTGCATGACTTAATTGTTAAGTGTTGTTTTTGAATAATTGTTATGTGAATTAGTTTTGTGTTTATATTGTTTTATTTTAAGTTTTGACTTATGAGAAAATAAAAGGGTTTTTCGAAAAATAAATATAAACGTGACTAATTATTATGAAATCAGATTTATTATGGACTATTTATAGTTCATGATGTGTTTTTCAAATTAAAGTTTTATTCTAATCAATGACGTAATTTACAAAAGTACTACTTAGTTGCAAGGATAAGGTTTGGGGAGACTCATCAAGACTTCGGTCTTGTAGATACCATTACCCTATAATACCTGACTACGTTGTAGTTTCCTTACCTTGCATACTATTTAGGAAGTCGCAAATGGTCTAGGGTTTGAATGGTTTTTAACCATTCTTTAATCTTTTCTCGCGATAAAATATAAAATCTTTATATTTGAAAACACATTGAATCGTCAATTTGAAAAAGGTAACACTATTTATACATTAGATGTATAAAAAATAGGTGATACCCTAATAAATAACTTAATTGAGTAAAGTTTTTATTAAAATCTATGATACGAAGATGTATGCATGTTTCTTCGTACATATTTGTCACGACAAATATAATACCCTTTTTAACTAACTTATTGCCATCCAATTTATAAAAACACTTGTAGATGTTTTTTACTATGCGTGAGACGTATGTAGAGCGTAATCCTAAGGTGATTATACACTTTTTTGTGAGACGTTAGTGTTACATAATCACAGTTTTTTAATTGGACGACTTAATCGGTTTATTGAAGAGACCTTAAACTCGAGGCATAGATAGGATAAAGCATGCTTACTAAAATAGTATTGTAATAAAGTAAGTCCCGTAAGGTTCTAGGAATTGCACCAGTGGCAATTATTGATCGTCAATTACCTTTTGAGTACACAATCACTAGCAGATCAACTAATGTGGTGGTGGTATGTCAAGTAGGATCATAGCCTTTAGAAAATTAATTGTTTATTTGATTAAACATGGGTAGTTAATTTCCTTCAAGGAGTATTATCGAAAATACTAATTCTTGAACTTTAACTATGTTTTGTAGATGGCACAACCTGTTCAAAACATAAACCATTCGGCTTTCAGGTCGATGTTTGAAAGAGAAAAACTTTTTAGAAATAATTTCAATAACTAGTTTCGTCAACTTAAGTTAGTCTTGAGAGTTGAAAAGAAAATGTTTGTCATTGAACAACCTTTACCAACGGCTCCTGCTGCTGATTCTGAAGCACAAGTGCTTTTGTAATGGAATGCAGTTTATGATGCATATAATGAGGTTACTTGTATTATACTTGGGAGTATGACTCCTGAGCTTCATAGACAATTTGAAAACTCCTCACCATATTACGTGATAAAAAAGCTTAAATCTATGTTTGAAAAACAAGCTGGAGTGGAGATGTTTGACCTAATCCAAACTTTTCATACTTGCAAACAAGAGGAGGGTAAACCAGTTTCTAAATATGTTCTTAAGATGAAAGGATATTTAGAACAACTAAAATGTCTTGGTTATGTGCTACCTTAAGATCTTAGTGTTAGTTTAATCTAGAATGGCCTCACTAGCGATTTTGCTGGATTTGTGAGAAATTACAATATGCATAACATGGGGAAGACAATAGGTGAAATACATGCTCTGCTTATTGAGTATGAAAAAGGTTTACCTAAAAAGGCTGAAACACCACAAGTAATGATGATTAAAAGTGGTAAAATCCAGAAAGCCAATAAGAAATCGCTTAAAGATAAAGGCAAGGGAAAGGATAAACAAGTGTATATCCCTAAGCCTAAAAACCCTAAACCTTCTGCTAAAGAGCACCCATCTAAGGATGACACCTGCCACCACTGCAAGGAGGTGGGTCATTGGAAAATGAACTGTCATGTTTATCTTGCTGAGTTGTTAAAGAAAAAGAAGCAAGTTGGCACTGCCAGTTATTCAGGTATCTTCACAATAGAATTATTTGCTTTCCCTAAAAAGTCCTGGGTGTATGACACTGGTTGTGGTACTCACATTTTTATTACAAAACAGGGGTTTAGAGAAGCAAGGAAGCTAAAACAAAGAGCTCTCTATTTGTACGTGGGCAATGGTGTTCGTGCATAAGTAGAAGCTATTGGAAGTTTTGACTTAGTTTTGCCTAATGGCCTTATGATTTGTTTAGACAATTGTCATTATGCAACTTCTATAACTAGAGGCGTTGTTTTAGTTCACCGTTTGGTAGAAAATGGATTTGTCAAGTGTTTTACAGATTTTAGAATTTCAGTTTCTAAGAACAATGTTCATTATTTTAATGCTATTCCCAGTAATGGTATTTATGAAATTGATGTGCATGATCTTGTAGCAAATGTTAATTCTATTTATAATGTTAGCACTAAAAGAGCCAAACATAATTTGGACTCTACTTATCTATGTCACTGCCGTCTTGCTCATATAAGTAAGAAACATATTGAAAAGCTGCAACAAGAAGGGCTTTTAAAATCAACAGATGATGAGTCATTTGATCAATGCGTATCTTGTTTATTGATATAGTAAAAAAAACAAAGTAACAACTTGAAGTAGTAAAAAGAAGAAGAGATACCAACTTGGTGTAGACTAATAACGTGATAACACAAATTGAATCTGTTGATTATAATGAATACCAGAAACAATATATATATAACTATATAAGGGGGCCGGTCGGGTTAAAAAAAAGTAGATTGGAGTTTTAATTTTATCAAATAGCAAATAGAAAAGTAAAGGGCTACTTTAGAGATATCCCACAAACCTATTCTCATAATCCCTTCCTCCCTCCCCCTTGTACGTCAAACTCAGCCCCAAAACCCAGGTCACCCTAATGATGAATCGATTTTCATTGCTAGATCCAAGAGTCAATCAAGAGTGTTGTTTAGGTGCTAATCATCAAGGTAAATGTGTTCATCCTAGTTTAAATAATGCATGCATGTAACACTTATGATGGTGGATTCGAAGGTTTCATAAATACAGAATATTAATGATTTAATGATGCGAAAAGCGATTAGGGCTTGATTAGGGTCATGTTCATGCAATTGGTTAGGTTAGATTTGCGTTAAAACTTGATTTAGGGTTGAGCAGAATTTTGGGTCGTGTTCAACGACTGATATCTAGATGATAAAAACATGTATATGATATGTTCTTGAGTCTAAATGAATAGCAAAAGAGTCTACTTTCCAGAAAATCTAATCCTCGAAAAGTTTTTTAAGGTCGAGGGAAGTCCATTCAAATAATTGTTGCAACAAAGTAGTACAAATCAGTAAATACGGGGACAGAATTAAAGGTCATACTGTGAGGGTGGAACCCTAACTTAAAAGTGGAATTAATCTTAGCCTTCAACAGTAGTTAATACTATATGTTTCTATTAACTTCCCATGAAAAAAATTAGCTCTAATTAGTTTCCTAAGTATGAAACTGAGGGCCATACATTTTAGTGTGCCATAAGATTCCAATTGAGACAGGTTTTGCAAAGTTTGATTTTATTTGGATATGTTTTTACACATGTACTAGTACTTAGGGAATCACAAGGTATTTATTAAACTCCATAAATGAACTTAGGTGATTTATGGCGTATATTATTAAAAGACAGCAAGTATTGGTTTTAAGTTGGTTAAGACACGCTAAAATATCTTTATTTTTGGATATATTGTAGTTATAACTAGTAAATGTGTTAATCACGAAGAATAAGGTTGGGCATGGTGTTCGAGGACGACCTATATGGTTTAATCAAACCCTACAACATCCATCATAAGGGAGTTACAAGGACTTGAGCTTTTTTATCTATGTCGCCGGTAACACGTTTGTGATGTATTGTGTAGCTTTGATGTTGATATTGTTTGGAAGCTACTAGTGCATCAGGTGAGTTTCATAGTCCCGCTTTTCACATAGCTTTTAATTGGATGGAATGATGCAAATGGACTTTGAAAAATGTTTCTAATTTACCTGTGATTATGTGTCTTTATTTTGAAAGTGTATGGACTTTACTTGGCTATTATACGTTACGTGCTAAATGCTTATGTGTATTTGGATCGGGGGTAACATTCCTACCCATTTGTTGTGATATTGGATCGGGGGTAACGTTCCTACCCATGTGAAGTGACGGTTTTAAATGGATTCCGGGGTAATCAGTTCCTAAACCAATGTTGATACTTAATATTGGATTGAGGGATACGTTCCGTTCCCATGCTCGTTACGGTTACATTTGCATGTTAGCTTGTATGATAGTACAGTAATTGTCCTGCCATGTTTGCATTAATCACAGTTGTTGTTTATAAGCTTTGATTATCGTGTCTTAAACCTATGAATCTCACCAACATTATGTTGACATTTTAAGCATCATTTTTAGGTAATCTTCTTGAGGATAAGGAAGTTAGGAAGAGTGGCTAGTGTGGCCGTAGGCATTGCATGCAGAGTCTATCTCCTAGAGTTTTTGTGGAAATCATAGAGGGGGGGGGATGAATATGTTTTCCTTTTAAAATCTTAAAAACGTTTCATATCAAATCATCGATCAAGCGTGATATAATATGAAGAGTGTTTATATAAATTCTATATCAACAATACATATTCACATCAATGTTCACATCAATCCATGACACAAACACAATCAAAACTATATAAGCAACACAACACACAAATCTGCAATATAAATCTTACATAAATGCACAGTATAAATTGTAAAGAAGGATAAGTAAAATAGGAAATGGCCAACGACACGATGATATAAGTAGTGGTATCGGTCACGAAGCACCTCCATTGCCCTACCTCCCCCAACTTCCCCCCCTCCCCCCCCAAAGCCCCCCACCAAAACCGAGAGTTATCTACACTAGTCAACAAGCACCTTTAGGGCGAGAAAACCGTACACAAACGTGCTTACACCGATTTATACGACACAAAGCTAAATGGTCGAGTTCTAATCTTAGCTAGAACCAATCTATCAACAACACAACTTCACGACTTTTTTCACACGTTCACAACTTCTTCCCTAATACATGACTTCACAACACAACATCGCAACTACACAACATCTTCAACTTCACAACTTTACTTCACAACTTCCTACACTTTTCAACAACTTTACTTCACTTTTCACAACTCTCCCTACACTTCACAACTTCACTAACTTCATTCACATCATCCTACACTTCACAAACTTATACATCACCAAACACTATCAAGATCATCAATGATCTAACATACCTTCTAACTTATCAACCATGAATCTAACTATTACACAATTGGAATACATGGACTTCGATCTACAATTGTAAATGTAAGACATTCACAATGCCAACGTTTCACTACCTAAACTACATAACTTCAACATCATGATGATAGCGAGAGTCTCTCATGTGCACTGAATGGATGGATGATTGGATCACATTTAAATAAACTTATAACAAGTTAAGTGATCAAAGAAAAAGCTTTGATAAAAGAGTTTAGATCTGAGAAAAACTATAAGCAAAGAGGTGAGAAATTCTGTGGAAACAGTCCACTATTTATAGGGAAAAATATTAATTTTTTATTTGGGCGGTCCCCTTAATTATACAAGGGCGGTCCCTTTAATTATGGTCGGTCCCCTTAATTAATTAAGAGGGCCACCCATTTTTCAAATGCTCCATTTATTTCTTTTTTGCGGAGGTTTTTCTGGAACTTTTAGCCAGTTTTTTTTTTTTTGGGTAGAAAATTTTGAATTCAAAATGTTTATTTTGAATAAAACATTTCCTTATAAAGACAAAAAATGTTTTTTGTATATGTTTTTTCCTAAAATGTTAGTCCCATTGTGTATACAAAAATGTAAGGTTTGGAAAAATAATTTTTTTATTGATCCTTTCAACAATTAAAGTTTGTTTATCATGAAACCTTTAGTGCTTTACGTCGGGTGGCGAACTTTAAATTTGTATGTGAAGAAAACATGAGACATACGAAAGATGTTGACAGTATGAATTATGATTTGTGATTACGGAGTAACTTAAGCACTTAACGTTATGATGTTTTTTAAGTTACATTTTGTCCATCTACCAAAACATGAAGAGAATGTATAAAGAGTAAATATCAATTAATACTTTCTACCAACGATCCTCCCCCTTCTTTGATGATGACAAAATATGTAAAACTATACATCATAGTAAAATGTAATAAGTTACTTTGTTTACACTTCTTCTCCCCTTGTTGTCCAAAACAAAAAGGTGACTCCTAGACGAGACTTTAACTACACTTCAACTCATCAATCAAAAGGCGAGCATCATCATCCTATGTGAAAGTCTTGATTCATCCATCACATATTAAAAACAATGACATCGCCTTGAACATTGACTCAATGCAGATCCTAAAAGGATCAAATTAGTTGAAACTCTTAACCTACATCAACGGATTGATTCGTGCAACAAAGAAAACTAAAATATATAGGGATTAAAAACACATATAAAAAAATGTGTAATGTCTTAACGTTGCAAAACGTAATGGCTTGGGACATCAGCAAAATGCCTCCCTTGGTGTATGAATGTAACCCCTTGAATGGGGCACCAAAATCTCAAGTAACTGGAAAAGTGCTACAAAACACCGTTAGTAAAAAAATTAACATATATATAATGATGATGATAGATATGATAAAGCAATGACACTTAGTGGGGAACAAATCATGTATGTTTTAGGTATATGCACTCTAAAGTGTGGCACTGAAGACAACAACCTAAAAAAAATGATGAATGCTTAAGACATGGAAATGTTTAGGAACAAATGATAAGATTCAACCGACACATGCTTAAAGGCTAAGACTCGATCAACACGTTCCTTATGGTATCACATTTACACAAGAATAATGATGTGGATTAAAATAGACTAATGGTTTTATGAGCGATTCCTTAATCCTTAAGGTTTTACCTTTGTAAGCATATATGTATGCTTTTCATGTTTGAGGTGTTTAAGGATAAACATTATCGTAAAGACTCTAGTCAAACTAAAATTGTGATAAGGATATTTTGTTGAGGAAACATGAATGAAGAAGGATGAGCGGAATGGAAAGGAAAGTGTTGACTATAGGTTTTGTTGGGTGTTTGGTAGGTTTGGAGAGTGAGGTGATGAGAGAATGTTGTTTTGTTATTGGGAGAGATGTATGGGTAAGAGGTTTGATAGGTCTTGTAGTTGATTAATGTCATCAACTAGGCTTTCTCTACTTGGAGATAGAGGTGGTGTGTATCTTGTTTATTGGGCAAGATGACAAGGAAATCATTTCCACATCATCCCAAAGGGGCGACTGATCTTCTTGGAATAGTACATATTGATGTGTGTGGTCCACTTAGACATGTGTCAAGACAAGGTGCTAGCTACTTCATTACATTCATGGATGATTATAGTCATTATGGTTATGTTTATCTTCTTAAACATAAACATGAGGTCTTTGAAACATTCAAGGTGTTTAAGAATGAAGTGGAAAATCAACTCAGGAAGACAATCAAGTCTTCGATCAAATTGAGGTGGGCGACCTACATAAGCAAGAGTTTTAAAGATTAACTTAAAGTTTTGTGGAATTGTCTAACAGCTTACTCCTCCATACACACCATAACACAATGACATTATTCTGAGAGGAGAAATCGAACTTTTTTAACATGGTTTCGATTCTATGATAAATCTGACAACTCTGGCCGTTATCACTTTTGGGATTATGCTCCTAGAGTCAGCAACACCGCATTCTTTAATATGGTTCCAACCAAGAGAGCATTGATAAGACTCCATATGAATTATGGTATGAAAAAGTTCTAAACTTGTCTCACTTAAAGGTCTGGGGATGTGAGGCGCTTGTGAAGTGGGATACGCTTGAAAAACTCCAACAAAGATCTGTTAAGTGTATCTTCATAGGATACCCAAAGGAAACAATGGGTTACTATTTTACTTCCCACCTGAAAACAAAATTGTTATTGCGAGGTATGCTGAGTTCTTTGAGAAAAATCTCATAACTTAAAAAGTCAGTGGGAGGGCCATAGATCTTGAAGAAATTCAAGATGAAGATACATCACCTTCAGAAATTACTAGCGAAATTCCTATAGAGGTTGAAGGTTTTGAACCACCTCAAGAGGAAGTGATTTTGATTCGTAGGTCTGAAAGGACACATCGAGCTCCAAATCAATTATGTCTAAATGTAGAGGCGGAGGAGCATAGTCTAGGGGATCTTAATGAACCCACTAGCTATAAAGCTGCAATGTTAGATTAAGAATCTAATAATTGATCGATGCTTATGAAATGCAAAAATGCAATCCATGATAGACAATATGGTATGGGTCTTGGTCGATCTTCCTTCTAATTGTAAGACTGTTGGGAGTAAGTAGATTTTTAAGAAAAAGACTGACATGGATGGCATTGTACACACCTATAAAGCTCGTCTTGTAGCAAAGGGTTATACTCAACTCTACAGGGTTGATTATGAAGAAACGTTCTCACCCTGTCGCTGACATTAGAGCTATTAGGTTCTCATGTCTATATTGCGTTCTAATGAATTATGAGATAAATGGAAAATGGATTGTCAAAAACAGCATTCTTAAATGATTATCTTGATAAGACTAATTATATGGTACAACCTAAAGGTTTTGTTGATCTTAAACATCCCAAAAAAGTATGTAAGCTTCAAAGATCCATCTATGGTCTTAAGCAAGCATCAAGAAGCTGGAATAAAGAATTAATAGAGGAATATCAAAAGTTTGTTTTGCTCAAAAATCTTGATGAGCCAATGTGTATATCAAAAGGCAAGTGCGAGTAATGTTACATTCCTCATCTTGTCTAATGTCGATGACATAATTCATCATGGGAAATCCACATTCCAAGCCTCAAGTGTAAAAAGATATCTTGGATAATGTTTTGCAATGAAGATTTGGGGAAACACATTTATTCTTGGAATCAAATACTACATGGATAGTTCAAAGCCAATTGATTAGACTTGTCTAAAATGCATTACATGGATAAGATACTTAAAGAGATATAAGAGTATGGATAACTACAAACATAATCCATGCAAGAACAGAATTGACTTGAAACAAAACACAAGGAGCTTCAACACCTAAAAGGTTAAAGTCGTAGCAAAATATACCTTACTTAAGCTTTTGATGTGGGAACCATTATGTAGTAGTTGAGACACAAGACCTATTTTGCGTTCGCGCCAAAAATAAACAAGCCATTTACAACATAAAAGAATCCTGGTGAAAAGTCACTGGACTGCTGTGAAAATAACATAAGGTATTTAAAAGAATACAAAGATATGTTCATGGGTTTATGGTGGAATCCAGAAGCTGAACTTGGAGTTTGATTGCAATTTACGATGCTGGATTTGAGACCGATAGATATGACATAAAAACTTCAGACGGGATATGTTCTTCATTTTTGAATGGAGGCGCATGACTGGAAAAGCTCCAAGCAAAGTACTACTGCAATGTCTGCTACAGAAGCTGAATACATAGCTGCTTCAGAAGCTGTTTGGATTAGGAAGTTTATTTCAGGGCTTGGTATAGTACCAACAATAAACGAGCCTATTAGGATGTTTTGTGATAATTCAACCGCACTTCATTTTGCCAACGAACCGGGAGTTCAGAGAGGCGCCAGACACTACCATAGGAAGATATCGTTATGTGCGTGAGAGAATTGTGCACTGGGCGACATAAGATCCTTAAAGTTTACACCGATAACAATCCAGCTGATCCTTTTACGAAGGCTTTATCTAAAGGAAAGCGTACTCAAACTTGCTAGAGCATGGGACTAATTATCGTTTAGCTAGTAGTTTCATGTAGATCTGTGTTTAGTATTTAGATAAGGGATTTTTAAACAATTTGTTTTATGATAATGATACTTGGTATTTTGTTATTTTTATCTTAAATTGTGTCCTGTATTTGCATGTTTAAATCCATGAATAATAATAGTTATTATTCTAAATTAATTCGTTGTCGATTAACAATATGAGAATATTGTTAAAGTAAGACAATTATGAGTGATTGGTGATATTGTAGATATTAAGGATGTGTCCACCAAACTCACATGATATTCATAAGATGAATATTGGATTTCCCCAACACAAGAATATTACTTTATGAATCATCGTCATTAAGTAAATCTTGTAAGTGATTTTATTTACAAAATCATTAGACTTGAGATGCAAGTAGGTCTTGCATATGTGGATAATCCTTCTTGATCTAGTCTAAGTTATCCTGAAAAATAGATAACTAATAAGGGATTTTTCAGAAGTGATTTTGAAACACGATGACTTGACACTTGTAGTGAATATAAAATGTGTTCCTTCAATAGTTGAAGAATGATGCCACTGGGCTCCTTGTAGAATTAATCAGATGTGTGTATGGCCGTACCCGAAAACTCATGTAGATATGTCTCATTGATTTTTTGTAATCTAGAATAATTACATATATGAGAAACAAAATCGTTAAATAATGGAATGACTTTGATCCATGTCCATTTTTAACACGGTATCAGAAACAAAGAGATTGTGAATTCATAAATCATTGTCCGTGCTTTATGAAACCCATCGGAATAATTCTGAGAGAATTGGCGTGTTGCTAGACGCTTACCAATGTTATTATATAATTTATACATGTCCAAGTGGGAGGTATTGGAATATGTCCAAATATAAATTATATATGTTCGGGAATATGACACTCCGTAAAAATTCAGGTCTTACTTTTAACCAATTCGGTTTAACTATTTATCGTAACACTTTCAAATTTCCATTTAATCTCAAAAGGAAGTTATCCTACAAGTTATACACAATATCATAGGCTATAGAGAGCCTAAATACGATACGAACATCATTATTATTGCATTTTAGGTCTAAAAGGGTATTTTAGAACCTTTTTGCGATACGATTATATTTTTCTCATTATTTGTGAACGAAATATTTTTCTTATGTCTTTGTGATCCCAACACATAACCTAAACTCTAAATTGAGTTTACATCAGTAGTAAACTCATAAAATAATACTCTAAACATTCAAATAACCGTGTACGTTTATTTAACCGCAAATTACCCTAATTCACCCAATAGTCCTTTTTACTTCCATTTAACTTGCCGTAAACTCAACCCGCATAATCTAACACGCAAGTAAACCCTTCGTTTACCCCATGTATACATAACTTTAATAAGTTTTAACCCACAAATAAAATTAGAGAATTTAAGTTTTATAATACCACTTAACTTTAAACCAATTACACAGTATACAAAACACTTCCACTTATTTTCCTATTACCTATTCATTAACAATTTACATTTACCCTTGGTACCATGTTTCTACACCAACAAAAATCAGATTATTAACTAACCAAATATTATTTTACATGTTGCTAGCCTAATAATACCATAATAATCCCATACTTCCCCACCACCCATACTAAAATCCCTAAAAACCCTCCCATTCATTTCTTTTTCATCAACACACTATTCTTTGTGATAATGGCTGAGATTTCATGATCCATGGAAGCTATAAATTCAGCTCTTGAGTCCTTGGTGAAGCACACCATTTGAAAACACAAACACAACACCCATTTCGGTTCATTTCTTGGCCGAGCACTAAAAACAGCCCCATATCACCATTTTGTTTAACAAAAACCCTCACTTGCTGCTTTTAAACCTCATTCATATGTTACTTAAACACCTACACAAGAAACCTAAACAAGAACTATCTCCATTTGTCCTAAAACCTTTGGCCTAGGACGTAAACTAGGCGAAGAAACCCTAAAATACACGAAACTCTAGTTTCGTGTGTACAAGTCCCTTTGCCCAATTTCGGTACACAACTTCAATACATTCCTTGTTTGGTTTGGGTGAGTTTCACAAGACATACAACTTAAATTTAAGCTTTGGTTTTGGTTTGATCGAGTAGAAGTATAAAAACTGGGTTTTCTTAAGGTTTTACTATCTCGTATACAACTCAAATCGTCTTAAGTCCTTGTGATTATATTTTTTCTATGCTCAATATTCTTTTATACATGCATTAGTCCTAATTAGAAGTGCTTAAAGTTTAAAGATAGCTTGAAAGATATTGCATGCACACGTAAAACTTACATGCGTACGTAAAAATGTTGATATTTCTTAAAAAACGTAAGAAACCCTAATTTCTATATATGGAAAATCTGCTGATGAATGAAATGAACTTATTAATATCAAAATAACTAAGAATGAGGTAGAGAAGTCCATAAAACCGAGTGTACCAAGTTTAGTTTTTTAAAATAAAAGAAGTTTGTTGAAACCTCCATGTTAAAGGACATACATTCACATTTAACCGTAACCCTTCTAATACTAATGGCTTAACCAATGAGAACCAATAACCCATGGACCATTAAAATTAGACATTATAAGCTTTTCATGCCTTTTGAATCAATTAAAAACGGAAAGAAACGACCAAGATATATCGGATCCGTGAAGATACAAAGTGATTATGTGAAAAATTTACGATTTATAATTTAAATACCAAATGTTCCCCTATAAACGAGACACCTAGAAGTAATAATAAAATGAGATTTTTCTGCTGTAGATACATAAAAATATAGAGAAGACTCAGCACCAAGAACCAAGTAAAAAGGTTAAATAACGAAGTCGTAACCAAACACCTGAATTTTAAAGTTGGCATGTCTAGAATAAAAGTCATAAAAATTCTACTAGCATTTCCTTCAAACATTTTAGTTATTATTTGATAACTTGAGATCTAAACAAGACTTATACTATTTCATATTAATCTTGACTTATTAAATTATTTGGGACATGATAACTTATAAATTTATACTTTTATGTAGACCTAATAGACGTAAAAAAATCCCTTTTGATTATTAGGACATATATAAACTATTCGACCCATTTAGAGATTTAACCGACCATAAACTCAATCATGATCTTGTAATATACAACCTCTAATATTTTATGGAGAAGTAATATGACGTATGGATATAAACATAAAGTAAAGAACTTAAAGAGAAAAGACATATCACGAGAATAAGAACTTTGACTTTTACAAGGTGTAACGAATAAACAATTTCATAAAATCAAAGCACTTACTAAGGATGGATAATGCATAGTACTCACTTGTTTTGCATACATGTTAAAGTAGACATGATTTCATTATTTAGGTGACGGATATAGTGTTGTATCAATTTTGCGTGCCTACAGTTTATCGCAGTATTTTTGCTATTTCCCACCGAGGTGAGTTTTCATAGCCCATACTCTACTGTTTTAAATCATCTTTTAGGGTGAGAACATTGCTTATTTCAAAAGTATAAACACAAGTACAATTACTCATTATTGATTGGTCTAAGTCCCGATTTAACCCAAGTTGCTACTAGCCCACTATCGTAAACTGTTAATTACTTGTAAGCGCGAATGTTATGAATAGATCTATCGGGATTGACGTCCCTATTCGTCTTGGACTGACATTAGTCAAGAAAATACAGTTTCATTTTAGTCAGATTACGGGTGTCCTGGGTTAGACACCTGCATGGGCATTCATTCATTGTTGGTATATGTTAAAGCTTCGGTGTCATGAGCTTAGACAATAGTAAATACTTTTCATTGGTGACATATAGGGCTACTATATCTCACACTATGGTCAAAATCTTGTGGTTCATCATTATTATCAAACAAACAAACCTATGAACTCACCAACTTTATGTTGACGCTTTAGCAATGTTTTTCTCAGGTGTTTTATGTTACGAATTATATGGAGTCTGCATTATCATATTGGCATGTAGAGGTCGATCTCTCGTATCAAGTCCTCTTCACGCCATGAAGTCACGATCCCAAATCTAGTCTTCCGCTGCAATGAAATTTGGGGGTGTGACAGATTGGTATCAGAGCGCTTGGTTATAGAGAACTAGGTTGCATTAGTAACTCTAGACTATAACTGGCTCTCCAAGACCTGACATAATAGCGTACACTTTATCCACTACTATCTGCTTTCTAAATTAGTAACTATTTGGCATGATATCATCAATTAACTGAATTACTAATTATCTGTCATGGGATACATGATTCTTGGACTACACATTATCATCGATGGTTGTAGGATGACATGTTATATGGATTACACGTCTATGTCGTCATAGTACAGGAACTGCCATGCTTTATATGACTTCCATTGTTTAGTTAAATCCTATTCTCATAATCAGTACTTCACTACATAAGATTTATTTACATAAATGTTGTGGATTACATCAGTAATTACACACTTACTATCTCATTATATGAGAGTTATCTATATAAATAAACATTGCGGATTACCTTGGTAACCACATCCTCGTTATTTCACTACATGAGAATTACTTATAAACAACCTTTTGGGTTGCATATATATAGATGACTGTCTATATAAGATATCGGTATACACTCGAAAGTATTTTAAAGTATACAAAAATTTACCAAAAGCATGCATCACTTGAATGCACCAATAATCATTGAATATCATATCACTTGAAATCTAGAATAACAAATTCATAACAGAAAGAGATTAAAATATAACCAGTAAAAGTAAGGGGCAACAGTCGCAATTAACAAATTAAAACTACAGAAAGAAATTGAAAGCATAAAGGTTCATACTAGTTCCTGAGTTAAGGACAATACGAAATCTACAGTTCTACATTTGTTGGGTCACCCCATGCCAAATTAAAATTTTGAAGTAAGGTCGCAACTAATAATTGTGAATTATTTCCAAAGCAGAGGAACTCACCAAAAAGATTGAGAAATATAACAATACTTAAATCAACATCTAGGCTGTCCTTGTTCGACCATGTTGCGAGATTTAATTGCGATACTTGTTACATAACCCAACATCCTTGTTGAAATTTCCACTAGCGGGTAAAGCCCATTTAACTCATAAGGAACTCAGTTTCTTAAGCCACGATTAGGCTAGGCCGATGCTACACTCCAAGACTTACCAAAAATCTTTAATTCCAAATTTCAATAGTGCACATCCTGGTTACTACCCTACACATCTCTTGTGCGTATTGTTTCTTATCTAAAATCCCTAAAATCCCTCTAT
>BQNB010128755.1:0-19228 GCA_026074375.1 Tanacetum coccineum
TTTTTTTTTGGTTTTGTAAGAGAAAAAATGGCTTTTGCAGCCTTAATTTTAAACAAGTAAAAGAGGACTAAAATGTAAAATAAGCTTAAACATATGCAATTCATACACCAAAGAGCTTATGCTCTTAAATTCAAATCCTAAAAACGATTCTAATTAATCTAAATTTGAAAACGAAAAAGAACTTTTAAAACTGAAAAAAATATGACTTGACAAACTACAACCAAAACAAAAGTAAACTAAAAGGACACTTCACTGCTGCATTTTGACACTAAAAACAATTATAAAACAACATTTAAAAACTGGTTTTGAAAGCTTAATCAAATAAGCCTATTCACAACTGTTTTGAAACCACAATTTTAAGTATGTTATGGAAAAACTTGAGAACTCACTTTCAGACTTGAAAGCTTTCAAAAACAGATCAATACACCTTAAAGTAAGCTTGCCAAAGTTGGCCAAGTGACCCAAACCTTTTTTTACAAGTTTTGACCCACTTTGACACCTTATGCCAAACACCCCTTTAAGTTATATGAATCCTTTTTAAGCTTGATTGTTAAAGAGTTAAGCTGAGGTTTTCAAATACAGATGTTTAACCATGAATATAAAACAAAATTAAGCAACAAGAACATAGAAATAAGCAGTTAAAATAAGCAAACAAGGATAAGCAATTTTAAGGCAATAAAAGACAGTTTTAAAGAAAGACTTAACTAAATGACATATAAGCAATAAACAAAGACAAGTAAGCATAAAACAATATAAATAAGCAACAATAAGCAGTAAGGAACAGTAAATAAGCAGATAAATAGTAAATAAGCAAAAATGAAAAAGTAAGAACTCATAATTCCCTTTTGCTCAAAACAAGGGTGATTAAGCTTACAAGAAGTTGATCTACAAGATCTAGCTTGTGAAAGACAAGCTAGTATGGTCTATAAGCTCTTCCCAGGCTAGCTTATCATCCAAATTGCTGAGGTAATTTAGGAGGTAATCTCTTTTTTGTGATTTTTTTGGTTTTTAAGACAGAATTGTAAACAAACTTTTAAACAAACTTTGAATGAACCCAAAAGCTTATATAAGAGATTAATGACTGAATTTAAAAGACAATGTAAGTAAATGACAATATTTAAAGAAAAACACTTAAAATTTCATTAACTTGAAAAAAAATTACAATGCTTGAAAATGTAAATGACAATAATTTAAATGACAAGTAAATTAAATTGTAGTATTAAAAATGGTCTAATTTTGTTAAAACAAGACTTAACAAGAACAAATGAGCTACAATAGCTTATATTTATACTAAAATTCTAAGTCTTCAAGTTTTCACTTGTGCTTCTTCTGTGAGAGAGCGAGCAGCTGGTGTGTTTCTTGTGTGAGTAGAAGTCCCAAAGTCAATCTCAGCCTTCCATTATGTGTGTTCTCCAAGTTTCATCATCACAGCCATTGATTTTGGTCAATGTTCATCATCTAATGAGAGTTCATAGGATTGCCAAGGTGGATTTGGCAATTTGTGGAGTGGGGTTTGTTATGAGAGTGATGGGTTTGTCTATGGGTGCAGGAATCGAGGTAAAATTGACAGGGAAGGTGAATAGTAGGGTTGGCTTTGGGCGGGAAAATTTGTTTTGGGTGAGCAGGGTAAAGGTTTATGGGTTTGGCAAAAATGACCCCTGAATTTGATAAGTTATATTTCAACCACAGTCCTTGTGGTTTAAAATGATATAAGGGATTTGGCAATTTTGACCCCTCAAGTCATATAGTGTGTTTGCACCCACAGTCCCTAAAGGACTAACGGTGTCAGGGTTTAAAGGGTTGTTATGGCTACCGAGGTTAAAGGCTGTTTTGGGCTTGGATTGGCAGTTTGGGCCTCATTTATATTAAGAGGATTTTGGGCTCATTTTGTCTTCATGCTTATTAAGCTTTGATATAAATGCTTAATGGGATGTCCCGGCCTATTAGATGGGTGCGCGTTGGCCCATTAAGTATTTCTTCGGTTACTGCTTCGGCTTTGACCTTTGACTTTGTCGGGTTGACTTTTTGGTTGACTTTGACTTTTTGACTTGTACAAGCTTTTCCATTCCGTGTTCGGTTTTGTCGTTTTTGGCTTCGTTTTTGTCCTTTTCTTAGATATCCGTTACCTGCACAATATAAATGCAAAACACACAAATACAATGTATTTTTGGTATGTTTTTGGTCTTTTAAGTTCGTTTTTATAGGCAAATGGTATGTGTAATTAAAGACATACCAAAATCCGCCATACTAAACTATTGTTGTGTCCTCACGCAGTGCTATAAGTAAACACTTAAGAAAACCAAGAATCTCAATCCCCCTTGACTAATTACCTCAAAAATTAGCTAAGTGTTCATCAAGGGGAATTAACGAATCAATAGCTTTAAAAAGCCCTGTTTTGACTATTTTTAAATATTTACACTTATTACCACACATATTTTTGTTCTTTTCATTTTTCTCATTTTGTGTACTTTTCTTTTTAAGCAACTAACTAACATGTTTGACTTTCGTTATTTTATAACTTTTAGGGATCATAGAACAAGACGCATTTCAATCCTAAATTGCCCCAAAAAGGACAAATTCATCGTCCTTGACTTTTCACTCGTCCCAAACCAAGCTTAAAAACGAAATCACCGTCAAATATAAGTTAAGATGCTAACACTACTCATATTTATAACTTGTGAACTTTTCACTCCCGACAATTATTATATATTAGGTGAATGTGCCATTTCAAATTTCAATCATGGATCAATGTTTTGCAAAATCACTATGCTTCACGTTCCACCCGAGAATAATGAGTTTGAAGGCGAGATCATCCCATGTAGCGAATTTCGTCTCGGCACATCCTAACCTTGTGGCTAAGTGACCAGGCTTTTGACACCCCACAGAGACTAGTATCGAGACTTACAGACCTTCGGTTTCAAAAACTCTTAGGTTTCCCGTTTATACATAAAATCACAACTTAAAACGAAATAGTCTTAGTTCATCTTAGTTCGAAAGCATATTTAAATTTAAGAAAAAGAGATTTTCTCTATATTTATTAAATCACGTTTACTACACTTAATATTGATATAACCATGATGCAATTAAAATCCTCGACCTTTTTGAAGGCTGCAACATCGGTTGTGAGCCGACAAGATGCAGAAACGTTTATCAGTCTTGGATTATTATTCTTACTATGGGCCTTCTTTTGAAGACTGCCACATCGGTTGTGAGCCGGCAAGAGGCAGTAAACTTTTATCAGCACACAATTTATATTATTACATTGTCAGTTTTTTTAATTATTATTTATACCACGATATATAAAGAAAGTTTCTTTCTAGAAAATTTAAGTATAAATTTTAACTAAGACAAAAATGTTATTGACTTCATTTCAAAAATTGTCGATTTAAGTTTAATTTTTTTTTTTCCATAAATAGCACGTATTAATTAGTGGTTAGAGAGCTTATGGGAGGAAAAATGCGCAAATTACACCTATGAGCTTGAAAGATTTCCAATAATTATCCTTGTTTAGCATCCAAACTCATAATTAAACTCTATCATTATTCGTTCTTCGCAAATTTAAAATCTTTAATAAAAAGATATTGCGAATGCTTAGTCTAAAAGGTTAAGGAACAGCTAGAGCTAAAAACACGCTCGAGCGAAGTTCAAAAATTTATTCTTATTCTACCCAGCAGGAAAGTCAACATTGTGACAAAACACTTATTTTGTTTTTGAAATTTTTTAAAAATTTTCATTTTTTAGATTTTTAGTGGTTAAAACGGGATTGCGTGAAAACAACGACTGCAGGCACAATCAAATCGATAGACCCCCATACGAGAACCGAACATTGTCCTCAATATTTTAAGAAGGGTCTCTATGTAAATCTAAGGCTGTTTATTAATTATGCTCAAAGATAAACGTTAGTCGATAAGATTTGGATATTGGATTCCTATAATGAAGCTGAGGATGTGAAACTCTAGTGAACGAAGGACAAAACCACAAGCACGTGAGGCTTCTAAATCCGAGCAGTCCTGGACAATAACACAAAACATAAAACACGAGAAAGAAAGAGGCGAGCCTCCTCACAACACACTTACTATTATAATTAGGATAAGCATGAGTTGCCACCCACGAAGCGCTTGTTTAGGGTCACTTAGCTTGACCCGTCCTCGAATTCATTGGTCCATGGGGAAAGTTTGGAGATCCAGGACAACCACGGGTGGTATGTCCCCTCTAAAGTAGTGCTTGAGTCTATGACCGTTCACCTTGAAATTTGGCCCGTCGGTTTGAGATAACTCGACGGTGCCATAAGGGAAAACTTGGGCAACGGTGAACGGTCCGGTCCAACGGGTTTTAAGTTTACCCGAGAAAATCTTCAATCGAGAATTAAAAAGAAGGACTCGGTCACCAACGTTGAAAACGCGGTTCTTGATTTTGGAGTCGTGGATCTTCTTTGTCTTCTCTTTGTAAATCAAAGAGTTCTCGTAGGCTTGATCACGAAGTTCATTTAATTCATTGAGTTGAACTTTCCGGTGATCACCCGCGGACTTAAGGTCAAAGTTTGCATGCTTCAAGGCCCAATAGGCTTTGTGCTCGAGCTCGATCGGTAGATGACATGCCTTTCCGTACACGAGCTTGTAAGGAGTACACCCGATGGGTGTTTTGAAAGCGGTACGGAAGGCCCATAGTGCATCATCTAATTTATCCGACCAAGAGGCACGGTTCTCGCCTACGGTCCTTTCCAAGATTCTTTTCAAACCACGGTTGGAGACTTCCACTTGCCCACTAGTTTGTGGGTGATACGCGGTAGCAAGGTGGTGAGTGACACTGTACTTAAGCATGACCTTTGCGAATTGGTCATTGCAAAAGTGCGTACCGCGATCACTATTGATAGCGCGGGGAGTTCCAAACCGAGCAAAGAGAGATTTTAAAATTTTAACAACAACTCGGGCGTTGTTGGTGGGGAGCGCTTTTGCTTCAACCCATTTCGACAAGTAATCGACCGCCATGAGTATGTACTTGTTCCCTCGTGAAGACGGGAACAACCCAATAAAATCGATACCCCAAACGTCAAAAATCTCGTAAATTTGGATGGCATTTTGGGGCATTTCATCTTTTTGCGAGATTTTCCTGTGACGTTGAGAAAATCAGTAAAAGCACACGAAAATAGACAGAATAACACAGCAGAAATCTGGACCGAAAATAAGACCAAAATAAGCTCGAAATAAGCTGATGAAATAAGCTGTCGGAATAAGCAATCTAAATAAACTCTCTAAA
The DNA here is from genome assembly GCA_026074375.1 of Tanacetum coccineum. Lineage (NCBI taxonomy): Eukaryota > Viridiplantae > Streptophyta > Magnoliopsida > Asterales > Asteraceae > Tanacetum > Tanacetum coccineum. Next base: position 5,257 of record BQNB010128755.1, read on the forward strand.
ACACCACTAAATCGCTACCACTTAGGTCTGAAATTCAGGATCAATAAGCAATATAGTGATAAGTTTAGAGAGAGAAAGTAGAGAGAGAAAGAGGGAGGAGGAGGATTAGAGAAAGATTAGAAAGAGATTAGAAGTAACCTAGAGACACACCTCACAAATGAGGTGGTGGAGGGGTATTTATACCCATTTACAATAATGAGCATAAAGCCCTTAACTTTTAGACTTTTACCATTTAGACCCTTGTCTTTTAGACTTTTTCTATTTAGCCTAGTCTTGTGACTTTATTTTAGTCACAAGCCTTTCACTTACCCTATTACACAATATTATTATCCTATTTATTACAAGACATTTATCTCAATAAGATCGTCACTTTTATCAATCCTAACAATCTTCCCCCAAGGGACGATCATTGAGATCTCTCTTTGATTGCATTAATGATCATCATTTCCTTATTCGTAACAATCTCCCCCTAAAGGATGATCATCTCTCTTGTAACTTTGATCTTTGAACTTTCATTGAGATCTCTCTTGTGACTTTGATCTTTGAACTTTAACGCTTGTTTGTCTTGAGTCTTGTTGTGTAATAGTGGTCTTGTTCCAATCATGCTCTTGTGATCTTGATCTTTATCTTTTCATTTTCTTTTTCCTTTGCCTTTGAGATCTTTTCATGTCATCATTCTTTACCGCGAATCCATCTTGATTTGTCTTTTAAAGCTTCTAACCAACATACTCATACTTTCTTTACAGCTTACAATCTTCCTCATGTAGAACTTTTGTCTTGATCAACAACTTGACGATTTGAGGAAGTTCTTTGATTTATCAGAGTTGCGGAAGTGTATCTTTGAACTTTGAGTATGAGATATGAAGGAATGAATATGACGGTGTTCTTGCTTCTGAAAGGTAGAGATGTTGTTGATGTTCTTCCCCCCAATTGCTTCCCCCCAAATAAACAACCATTCGTATACACATACTTCACATTTCTTCCCCCTAAATGTTGCACTCTATCGAAATATCCAGCTTGAACACTTCTCTTCCCCCTGATTGCATTTGATGACCATCAAACATAATCATAATCTTGTTACGCCTGAATATTCGATAGTGAAGTCATGTGTGGAGTGCGGTCTAAGCATGAGAGTCAACTACTAACTTCAATTCCAACAATCTCTTATAACATTGTGGACTATCATAAAGTAACCTTGGTAATCCAACACTTCACTTGAATAAATCAAGGAAATGTTGTTTGTGTTTTTCAAAAACAATTTCAAAAAACACGATAACTACTAGATCATTAGATACTAGTTAACACTAATTGAATCATAAATCATTCATTTTCAAATTAGTGACCTACGTTCAGCGTTGGCTTTGATGTTAGCACCGGTAGGATTTTCATTCATTCATTGTGAAATACTTAATGTAAGTATCACTCTTGAATGTTCCGACAATGTCACAAAGACATGCAATATCACATAGACATATAAGCGACTCTTGTACTTTTTGTATCTTTGATGTTTAATACAAATGTACTTTTGTGTCCTATGTGAGATTTATGAATTGATCTCATTTGGCCCTAGACTCAATATGTTCTTTTTGGTTTTAGTGATCAGGGGCTGGAGCAGACTGCCACCTTTTCAATATCAACAATATCGGAGTAAGATGTCAATAGATTATGCGTTTAATCTCCGTGACAATGAAACAAGAATTCTTTTGAGAGAATCTTGAGTGGCTGGGAAGGGTTGTGCATTGCATCACTGGGTCCATGATGTCTTTCTTTAATACCAAATATCATCTTTGTGATATTCGATAGATTATGTGTTGACCCGGTTTCTGCCTAATGTTTGTGGAGGGCTTCTTTCTTTTCACCCTGTATCCATATATTTCCTTTTCATTCTTCAACCCCTTTAATGTCCACCAAGACGTCATTACTATCATCATGTTGTGATATATGAGTTCGATGATAGGCTCATGGCATTAGTTTGACATTATTCCCAATCACATGTCTACTCCATCATACTAAGGATTTCTATTCAATCTTTGGAATGACCTGGTAGATCTCCAGTTCTGAGGTTGGCGTGGATCATGGGTCATTCCTAACTTACCAGCTTATATCTTCTTTGATCATTGTAAGGTAGTTGGTTGATGGTTAGTAAGATGAAACATAAAATCCATTTGAAATCAATCAAACAGTGTTTTGATATAAATCAAAACATTTAACACTTTGAAAGTTTCACTTTTGAGAAATACTCCCCCTACACATGTGCATCGACATTCAAAATTATTCAAAATCATTTTGCACATGAAGGAAAGAGTTGATTGCACTTTGAGTCTTTTAGATCACTTTGATATTCAACACATTTAATTAAGCATTATTTTCTTGATCACTTTTATCAATTTTCTCCACCCTCAAAAATTGATACCATTATGATATTTTTGATTGCAATGATTAAAATAATATTAATGAGAATTTGAAAACACATGGAGGAATGGATATTGCTATGATTAGATTTGGAACTTTCTGAACATTTTAAATAAGATTGAAAAACTAGTTGTGTCAAAGTATGTCGATATCTAAAATGTATGGTCAGTAGATTGCTCACTCCTCATCCTGTTAAATTCAAGAAACGGTCATAACCGGACACAATCTTCACCATTTGTACGCTTATCGATATAAACAAACTTGACAACAACTACTTTTAAATCGATTATTATTCATTTGTTCAAAACATTTTTCTTTATACTCCCCCTCAAAAAATATCAAATGAGTGAACAAGAAGGGCGTGTTGAACAAACATTTTGGAAGATTTTGATAACTCCTTTTTGAGCAACTCTTGAAAATTTGTTATTTCATGACTTTTGTATCCATTTTATTGAGCTCAAGATTATGAATATCTTAAAGGAAAATAGCAAGTCCAAGAAGTTGTTGTAATATTCCCGTTGTGGGATAAATGTACAAAAATGTACACCTTTCCTGTAAATTGAAAGAACGAGTCTAAGCTGACATTTACTTAGATGGTCAAAATGTCACCGAGCAATTTTTTTTTTTTTGAAAGTTGATGATAAAAAATTGTCGGTCAAGAAGATTTCTCTTCTTTTTAATGATAAAGGCATGAAACGTACTGTTTCTTCTCTATTTGAAACCGGGTTGTTATCTGAAATTTAATAACAAACCATTTTGGTGAGCAAACTTTTGAAAGATTTTGAAAATCTTTTTGAAAAAGTTGAATAATTTTGCTCAAAACAAGAAGATTTCTCTTCATTTGAAGGTAATGCGCACTGTGAATCATTACACTTCCCTTTTATTGGAAGGACCGAAGTTGCAAAAACTGTCATTTGAACTACAAACCATTGACTTGAGCTACAAACCTTTGAATGTTTTAATTTTGAATAGCTCATAGACGAAAAGATTTTCTTTTCGTTGTTAAGGATAACTGCACTGAAAACGTACATTTTCCTTGTTATTTAAAGAAACGGGGTTGCAATCTGATTTATGATTACAAACCATTGACTTGAGCTACAAAACTTTGAATGTTTTATTTGAATAGCTCAAGACCGAAAGATTTCTCTTTTCGTTGTTAAGGATAAATGCACTGAAACGTACATTTTCCTTTTATTTAAAGCACGGGTTTGCAATCTGATATATGTTACAAACATTTGACTTTGAAATTTAGACAAACAACTTTTGGGGAACCATTTAAGCGTGGTGCTAACGGTTTTACAAATTTTGAAAAGCAATTGAAAGTTTGTTTGTCTAGTTCGATGTATAGATTTTGAGTTCCACGAGGGCTTGATACGGTTGTTTCATTTGAAAACAAAGCTCTCGTGGAATCAACGAGATTTAAAATCTCTTGCTAACGGGTTTACCAACTTTTGAAAACCAATTGAAAGTTGTGTCAAGTCGATGTAAAGATGTTGAGTTCCAATGAGGGCTTGAAACCGGTGTTTAATTTGAAAACAACTTTCGTGGAATCAACGGAGATTTAAAATTCCTCTTGATATTCCATTGATTTTTGATACTCGTTGTTTCAAATGGAGTTTTAAATCTTGTTGACGAAGAAGATTTCCATTCGTTAATGTAATATGATGAAACATCCTGAAAATTTGTTTCGTTTGAAAGTCTTCCTTTCTTGTTGATGGTTGAAGCAAAGTCATTCTTGTTTTGCATCGAAAGTATTTCTGTTTTGGAATATTTGAAAGATTTCGAATGACTTTGCTTTGACCTCCACACTTTTTTTACCAGTGTAAAACGAGAGTATGGAGTAACAAAAACGTGATTCTTTCCTTTGAAAGTACTTGTGTTAAAACCCTTATAAGGATAAAATGTTTCAAAACTTTGAGATTTCTTAGAAAACTTCCTATCTTTTTGTAAAGAATAGGTTGTAAACCTAGAAACCCTTCATGAAAACGGTTTTGAAGATTCACCCGTGTGAACCTTTTCCGATACACTTTCTTTAGGTTTTGAAGATTTTGAAACATTGATGTTCCATTTTTGCCGATTAAGAGAATCAAACTTCACTTTTAAAGCATTATATGAAGTCCTCAACTCATGATATTCTTTTTGACAAGAACGAATATCTTGAGATGCCAATTTTGATTCCAAATATGCAATTCGTTTTAAAAGCTGATCTTTTTCATCTTTAGGCAAAGACTGTGTAGTGACTGGTTTTGAAAAACTCTTTTGCACATCAACTTTGGGAGTAAACCATGATTTTGAAATTTGAGAGTTTATCAACAATTTATCAGCTGGTGGTTTTCCCAAAATTGAATGTTTATCAAACTTAGTTTGCACAGACTTTCCTTTCAGATTTTCCAATTGAGTTCTCAAATGATTAATTTCTTTCAAAAATTGATCCTTTTCAGCTTTAGAATCATCAACCTTACGAGCCAATTGTCGTTCAAGAACAACTTTCGTTTTTTCAAGTTTTTCAAAATACGCCTCAAATTTAGCTGTTCTGTTCGACAATTCAAGCTTGACGTCATTAAAATCTTTTGTTTGTTGAGTTAAAACCTTTTCAAGCTCGACAAACTTTGTTAGAAACTCACATTTGGCATTATCACAAACATTCTCCCCCGATTCCATGTTAAGTTCAGAAATATCCAACTGCTTCTTTTTGAAAAATTCAATTTTTTCGAGAATGTTTTTGAACTTAGTTTCAGCAAATTCAAACAATTGAGACTTCAGATTTTCTGCCTCGTCTTGTGTTACATTTGAAGTTTTTGTTTGGACCCGCGACTTTTTGATTGAATCAAACAAGTTTTTGTAAGTCAACTTCAAATGTTCATTCTCCTTAATTAATGACGCCACACGATATTCCAACTCAATGTTTCTCGTTTCAATCTCATCAAAATCGTCCTTAACTTTGGCTTCATCACATTGATGTGTCTCAACTTTTGACCTTTGAACCGACTCAAACAAATCTTTATAAGTCTGTTTCAAATGAGCATTTTCGAGTTGTAATGATGCCATAAAATTCTCATTTTCTTTTTGCACTGTTTTCAAAGAATTATTTTCTCGTGACTTGTGTTGAAGTGCGATTTCAAAAGCAATACCCTTTGCCTCAGATTTTGACAAATCTTTTTCCAATTCAACAATTCTTTTTGACAATTCCTGTTTGACTTCAAATGCATCATTACAAGCCGTATCAACTGTTTTACTCTCATTTGAAACATCTTTTGACTCTTTTGAAATTCTTTCAATTTCATCATGTAAATCCTTATTCCTTATTTCCACACAAGAAGTTATGACAAGATTCTTGATATCTTCAGTTAAGGATGCTTCCAAAAGTTGATCTTTCAACAAATCATTTTGATTCTTAATTTCATCAAGATAGACATCATTTTGCTCAAACGCATCTTTCATTTCTTTTATATCTCTGTGAAATAGATCCTGAAAAGCATCAAGGTAAACCTGTAATTCATTAAGAATTGGTTTAACTTGTTTTTGACAAAACTCAATACGTTCAATCTCTGCCGGTGATGTGTAAAAAATGCTTGCCCTTTTACTGTTCTGTTTTATTAACAGAGACAGCTTTTCAAAACCAACTTTTATATTGTATAACTCTTTGATCAAAGGTGACTCACTCGACATACTTTTTGTTTCCAGAATCTTAACAGAATCTTTAACACAGGGAATAGAAGAAGATGAAAAATATGTTTGCTCAGCAGAAAGCTCTTTTTGAGGAACAAAGTCTTTATAAAGTTTGTTCAACTTTTCGTAGTCGATTGGTTGAATCTTTAACTCTTGAACTTTTTCATCTTTTTGAAACTCATTCATTTTTAATTGACTCTTTTCAGCATCCTCAAGAGTTTCCTCAGAATCAAACACATGCAGTTGTTCATTTTTATCACAAAGTTCAGAAGCACGATACAACTTAGGAATTTTAGCATAAGCTTGTGAAAGAACAAAAGGACCGTTATATCCCACACCCGACTTATGTAAGTTGTCCTTAAAAGCTTTTTGTTCACTTGTAAGCAACCGAAGTGTGTCAGTTGATCTGCCCATTTTACAAACAACGTTTTCAAGATCTTTGATTTTATCTTGTAACTGAATAATATCATTAAGATATTTTTCCTCTTTGTCACGTTGTGTTTGTTTGAAAATCGTTTGTGTCTTTTGAAGTAATTGAACTATTTCCTCGTTTGATCCCATTTTCTCTATTTATCACAACGAACCCAAAAATTTCGACACGGACTCAAAAAATCCATCCAAGGAATCAATCACTTCTCGAAAAATCTATTCGAAATTAAAACGTGATCCAAAACATTTAGTACCCAAAAAAATATCTCAACTCAATGAATATTTAACAATCATGTCCTTAGAAATTTATACACACAATATCTGACTACACCACATCCCAAAATTCATTACATATGCAAAAAAATCACATCATTTAAAAAGTTTACTAGCCCAATTTGTTTATATATTTTCAAATAGAACAAAATCAGGCCCAACGCACCTTGAGTATCTAACAAAATCACTAGCCCACTTCTACTAACCCTAAATCTTAGTAATATATAAGAGACACACACTTATTGTCTAACCCTAACCTTATCAAACACATACGCCACACTCTTTTCTTTGTTCTTTTTGATATAGCAGCCCAACACAAAGCTAACTAAATCTAAAACAGAATATATAATACTTGTTATCCACAAACCCTAGTATCACTTTTACACTTTGATAAAACACACGCAGTCACTAACACTCATAAATATGTCTCAACCATAAACAAAAAACCACGCCTCCTTTATTTCTTTTCAGTATATCTCGTAGAAACTTGAATGAATCACAACAAATAAACCAAATAGATGTGTTCTTATCTTTATATCACAACCAGATCCACTTATACAAACCAAACGAAGCATAAACAAAAGAAGATAAGGCACTATGATTCTCCACTCATTCGATTTTTTAACAAAACAAAATCACCCTTATGATTCTTTCTAATTTTTGTTCCGTTTTGTGAAAGATACGAGGACCAGGTAGGAATTATCTTTTAATGCTTTGTTATAACTTCTAACAAAACAAAAGAAAAGGCTTGAACACTTTTGTTCTTGTTCTCTCTTTTTAATTTTCGTATATCTAAATGATGCTTTGACTTCGAAATAGATCTATAATGATGTGGGTTTTGTGTGAAATGAATATTTTTTATGATCTTGAATATTTGTAAAAGATGCACACAAAAATAAACCGAATCTGAGGTCTATTGTTTTCTTGAAAGATATTGACTTTCCGAGTTTGATTCCAAGTTTAGTGTCCGAGTTTATTTTGGATCAATGATGAGTATTTCTCTTTTGAATATTGTTTAAACACGTTTGAGATTAAAAGAGAAAACCCTGAGATCGATTTTCTGTGTACTTCTTTTTATTTTGATTTTATTGTTATACACACAAAACTGAAAGATATTGAAAGATATTGACTTTTCGAGTTTGATCCAGATCTATGATGAGCAAAAAACTGAGATCTGAAAGAGTTTGGATCTGTTAAAGTTTGGATCTTCTTTTGAGATTCTTGTTTCTTGTTACCGAATTTGTGTTTCCGAGGATCAGTGATGATACTTTCCTTTTGAGATTTGATCTTTTAAGATCAATAAAATTTTGTTTAGACAAACCAAAGGAAAAATCTAAGATCAATCTTGATACTTTTCTGAGTTTGACTTTTCGAGTTTAGTTCTGAGTTTGATTCCAAGAAAAGATCAGTGATGATTTGTGTTACAATCTTTTTAAAGATTTGATATAAGCTCCAAGAAAACACAAAATCTAAGATCTATCAATCTTTTATTCCGTTTCTTACCGAAAATAACTCGATCCGAGTTTGGTTATGATATGAGTTTGGTTTCCGAGATTGTGAAACTGTTGAAATCAATCTGTTTGGACTTAAGATGATTGAACTTTTGTGATATTATTTCCGAGTATGAATCTGATCTGTGAAGATATTGTCCGAGTTTGTGATTAGATCTTTTTAGATCACCAACAGTTTTGTTAAACACAAACAAAGAAACAAATCTGAGATCGAAACAGATATCGAGTGTGACTTGGTTGACCAAAAATGCGTTTTCCAAAGATTTAACTGTTGATAACCGAGTTTGACCAGATCCACTACTAAATTTGAAATTGCAACTGTTTTTTACTGAGTTTGATTAGTTGACTACTGAATTTGAAAATTTTAACTGTTTTTACAGAATTTGATTACTGATTTTGAAAATAAGCTCAAAATAAGCAAATTTTGTACCAATTCTGCCACGATTCTTATGATTAAACCATAAGCAATCAATTTTAGTTGCATAAAACACAACTGAAATTAGCTTAATAAGCACAAAATAAGCTGATTTGACTGTTTGACCAAAAATAAGCAGATTTGACTTGAAATAAGCTCACAAAAATAAGCTGAACGAATAAGCAATCCGAATAAGCACTCCTAAACAACACTAAATTGCTCCTGCAACTCTGATACCACTTGTGATGTCTTGAATATAGGATCCATAAGCAATAAAGTGTTTAGTCTAGAGAGAGAAAGAGGGAGGAGGAGGATTAGAGAAAAGATTAAGAAACACTTAGAGAGACACTAGAAGACACACCTCACAAATGAGGTGGTTGAGGGGTATTTATACCCTTTTATAATGAATGACCATGGAGCCCTTGTCTTCTAGACATTTACAATTTAGCCCCTTTGACTTATGGTCTTTGAATATTTACCATCTACCTAACCTATTCCACAATAATATTTCATTATTTATTACAAGACATTTATCTCAATAAGATCGTCACTTTTATCAATCCTAACAGGAAATCCTGTCAAGGAGATTCTTCTTAAGATTGAATCTACCTAATCACGTGTCGGTCCTCATAGGATCTGGAGGTTAATCTAATCAAATTCGGGCGAATGACAAAGCCATATTCTTCCACAAGCTTTATTGCTAACTATTTTATTACAGGTTCAAGTAAAGATGGAGATGGAGATACCTCGCTCTAGTGGAGTCAATTTCATAACCACATGCTTATACTCGATTGATACATCTAATAACCTCATGAAAGCTTAAGTGTATGTTTTAAAGCTTCTGCAACTTTGATATCATAGTCCTCTCGAAGTGATTAAGTATTAAAGTTAAGGAACTTCAAAAATGATGAATAATCAAGCTTTTACCATCAAGAAAAGTATGAGCATGCCGGTCCAGTTGTCACAAGCACAAAACGATGAATAATCAAGCTTTTACCAGCAAGAAAAGTATGAGCATGTTGGTCCAGTTGTCACAAGCACAAAATGACAAAAGACCACAAGTTGATGATCAGAGATTAGATTTGGTTGATGATCTCAAAGAAGCTCAAGATCACATATCAAGTACAATTACAAGCCACAAGACAAAGATCACTACGTCAAAATACAAGATATCACATAAAGAATCAAAGACTACGAGCTGAACACAAGATCAAGATTGTTGAGCTTAAGTTAGTATTTTCTGGGGTGACCTCCATTAGGGGGAGATTGTTAGATATTAGAAAAAGACTCGGTCACCCTGGATAGTTTACCGTTTATTGTAGCTCGTAGTTAAGCGTGTTAATCGTTAAATGTATAACATTCCCGGTGTAATGGGGCGGGATATTAAACACCAGACGTGTTAATCCCACTACCAGGCCTTTAGCTCATGGTTGTAAATTTACTATATAAGCCTCTTCCATGTCATAGAAGAGGTGGTTAGTCATTCTATGCAAGTCATACTTTCTCTCACTAGAAAGCTTTTCTCTTTAACTTTCTCTCTCTAGACTTGGCTAATCCATCTATCTTCCATTGTGTTATGATTTCCAATATCCTATAGAAAGTTCATGAGAAATGACAAAATATATATAAATAACGCCGTAAAAAACTTGTATAATTAAGGCGTTATCACTATCCCTTAGGAATAGCCGAGGATGTATTAGTTGATGTTGTTGGTTATGTGTACCCCTTGGACTGCGTTATTTTAGATACAAAGGAGGAAAAAATACCTTTCATCTTAGGAACACCATTCTTGACTATATCCAAGGCCGTGATTAAGTTTGATAAGGGTACGATAACTTTAAGATCTGAAAAGAGTAAGATAAGTTTCCACAGGATACCTGAAACTCTTTGTAGGATTGAGAAGGGAACCAAGAAATACATAGAGCCAATAGCCTCCAATATGACCGTCAATAGGTTAGTTTTAGAATGGGAGGAAAGGATCAAGCTTCACCAAGAAAAGGAAATGAAGTTTGACCTATAAAGGAGCAAGATCTTAGACAATGAACGCCCTGCGCCCGTAAAAGAGGAGTGTGAAGTGAAGGATGAAGGATGATTCACATAAGGACGTGTGACTCCGAGTCTAGCTACAAGACTCGTTAAATAAACAAAAGTACTTTTTAGGAGGTAACCCAATATTTCATTCCTGCATTTAGGAGTGTTTTATGGTTTAACTCTTTACTGTTTATTCCTGTATGTTTGAATCATTTGTGATCATGCTTTGCTTTGTCTTTAACTTCGTCTTAATTACAATCAAAGATATTTTGCATCAAATAAGTGTAGGGGAAAATATCTGGTTTATAAGAACCATTTCAAACATATAAAATAAAATGTTTAGATTAATTCGCGTCAGTTTCGAGTCATATGATTGTAATGATTAATCTCAGGTTTTATGAAGTATTTTCTACAAGAAATAACTAATATAGTTGCGTGCAGGAAATTTTTCAAGAAAAACGAATGTGAAATTTTCACAGTGTCTGGAGACGGTGTCAGGAATTTCCTGACGGCGTCGCACCTCCAGACCTGTGAGAATTCGAAAATTTTCTATTATTTTTGAAAAATGATTTGTACAATATCCAAAATTTGTAATTTTCTAATAAGCCTGCAGAAACCTTGATTATATCATCACATTCATCCTATATTAACTACTTTCATAGAGTCAACCCTAAAAGTTTTGTTGTATATATCATTGTCCCGCCGACTTTACGCCAGGTATAGTTGTCTTTGTCTTTGATTTACATGTTATATTTGATGATAATAAACCCAGAAGTTCTTAGGAAGTTTCAAGAGGATGATTCTTAGAGGACAATTTAACTAGTTATCGCATGTTTCTTCTCTATTATTGAGCAAACTAGGGGAGTACTAGTTTCTTTTACTTGTTTTCTTTTCCCTTTATTCATTTTAGGGATACTTTTAAGAACATTGGGGACAATGTTCAACTTAAGTGTAGGGGGAAATAAGCCTTAGATATTATTCCTTCAATTGCCATTTTCTTTGTCCTTAAAATGATGAGTAATATATCGAAACATAGCATAAACGGTAATTTTAACCAAAATTTAAAGTTTTTTTATGACACATACCGATATACCGATGAAAACTGAGTGTTATTAGCGTCCCATGGATAGGAATTTATATGAATAGCACAAAAAAACCCTCAAATTCCACTCTAAAAATGTGAGGCTCGCCTTTAGATCTATAGGAATCCAGGTATCCATTTTTGATAACCAAGACAATTTTACCTTTAGCTTTCTCAATTTAATGAGTGAGCAATCATGTGTATCTATTCCATCGTTAGGGATGTGTTTATGTGGTTTCGTTACCTTTTCTGGAGCATTGGTATCGGTTTAAAATTATATGAGTGTACTGGTAGTGTATTAAATTCTAGAACTTGTTTTTGTGATGCATCCCGAGACCGGATAGTGAGAATTAGGATTTGCTAAATATAAGAGGCACTAAGATAACCTATGTTTTAAACTTGTAATTGTTATGATGGTCAGCTTGATCATATAACTATCTCACACCCTTGCCATGCACTCATTTTTAGTGCAGGATACCTTTAGTACACCCCTCCGAGCCTATCCTTTTCACGGTTCTTGTAATTTTTTGATGGATTCCAGATTATTAATGATAGCATTGTCACCCTTGAGCCAATTGTTACACCCAAATCGCCTTAGCCTACATTATATGTACTCGCTTTTAGTACATTACTGTAAACACAGTTAATTATTGCAGGAGTACATAGTTGCTAATTCGAGTCATTTATCCATGTAAATACAGTTGTGGGATGATTGAGAATCATGGTAGTTTTTTTCTTATGAAGAATTGGGGAAGAAGTCACATGTTACCCCCAATAGAGCTTAATACGCTCCATGTTTATTGATCCTTTCAATTCGGGTCATTAGATTAGTAAATTGTAATGAGTTAGCAAAAACTCAAGTGTAGGGGTGTGTTATAAACCCCAAGTTATTTATTGTCTTTTATCATTAAAAAAAGAAATAGATTGATGTAGAGTTTGTATGTTTTAGTTTGTTGTCCATCCGTAGAGTAGTCGAGTCTTAGCTTAGCAATGCCCCAGCATATATTCATGTAGTTAATTAACTTATCATCGCCCGTGTATCTACCATCCGTTGCTGTTGCTGTTTAACCTACACCCTACACATCACAACCCTTTAAAACCCTCTTTGATAGTAATTTCTAGCACGTGCGCCTAGCGGTGGAGGTTTGATCATTTACCAAGCCTTTGGTAATTTGTATGCTATGAAAGGTAATGAGTGTTAATTTTCCCATTTCCCATTTTGTTATAATTCATTATACATTTGAGAGAAAGAGAGAATCTGAACACTTATGTGAGGTGCTAGTATATACTTTCTGTGCTTTTAATTACGAGATCTAGACGGTTGTGTCGTAAACTGCTTTTAAAGAGTAGGTTAAATGCCCCCAATATTGCTATTGTCTAGGTAAAATAGCCCATTTGCTTGAGGACAAGCAAATCCCAAGTGTAGGGGTATTTGATGAGGTGTCATTTTATACACTTTTTCGGGTATATTTGATTGGAGCAGGGTCCTACCTATACTAGAACTTAGCCAACGAGATTTGATGGGCGGACTTAGGTATTTTCCATGAGAAAAATAAGTTCATGTATAAGAATTATTTAAATCTAGGTCCCGAATACCAAGTTGATAAAAGTATAAAAGAATGGCTCATCCGTGGATATGTGAGCATCAACGGAGTCACGTAAGGAGTGTGCCTCCGAGTACAACTACAATACTCGTTAAATAAAGAAAAGCGCTTATTGGGAGGCAACCCGATCTTTTATTTTATGCATTTTAAGAGTGTCGTGTATTTTGTTATTTATCGTTTGTTTCATTATGTTTGAATTAGTTGTAGTCATGATTTGTTTTGCCTTTAACTTCGTCTTAATTGCAATCAAAGGTATTTTGCATCAATTAATTGTAAAGGAAAATATCCGGTTTCTAAGAGCCATTTCAAACATGTAAAATAAATAGTTTAGATTAATTCACGTCTTGTGTCATGTTTACAGTCATATAATTGTGCTAATTGTTCTCGTGGTTTATGAAGTTATTTTTCCATAAAATAACTAATAGGATTTGCGTGCAAAATTTTTTAAGAAACGAAAAAAAAGTTATTTACAGTCTCTGGAGACGACGTCAGGATTTTTCTATACGGCGTCGCATCTCCAGCTACTGTAAATTTAGTTTTTTTTTTT
>BQNB010128756.1:2434-17631 GCA_026074375.1 Tanacetum coccineum
ACTTTGGTAATTTATTTGATTATGTTGATTTTTTAATTTTTTAATGTGGTATTGGCATTGAATTGGAAACTGGTTTTGTAATGGTTGGTTTGTAGTGGTGATTGTGATGTAAAAGTCTTAACTAATTTGACTATATTTTGAATAGTCATGTGTTGCATTTCGACATCAACAACTTATTTTTGTTTCTCATGTGGTTCTGCTCTGATTCTTCCTGGTCATGTTTCGTTCTGCATCAGATTTAGTCTGGTTTTTCTTTTTGGTTCCGGTTTTGTCTGTCTAAATTTGCTATGCATGCCTGAATCTACTTTATCTGCTTGAATTTGCTCTTCAATTACTTTTATCTAAATTTGCCTGTCTGAATCTGCTCTTCATCTGCACCTGCCTGGTCTCGCTCTGCACCTGGTTCTGTTAGTTCTACTTTCGTCCATCTCCGTACTTGTGTTGCTCTGCTTTGATTCTGTGTTTGGTTTTAAACTTTGGTCTGTTTGTTTCAGACTTGACTAATTTCACAGTGTTGGTACTAAACATTTAGGATTGCATCAAATTGAGACGTCGTCTATCATCGATTTCGCTATTTGGACTCTCCGAAGCTGCATGTTTATTTTTCAGTTCTATTTTATTATCTGTTTGATAAACTCTCAATGTTTATTGTTGTATCATTATGAGTTTAAGAGGGGTGTTAGATAATAAAGGCCCGCAAGCCCGTTAGGCTTAGCCCATTTAATTGCTAGATTCTGTTTAAGTTAGTCACTATTTAATTTCTTCTAATTTTTCATAGTTTATTGAATCGGGTAATACAATTATTATTATTTATTTATTTTAGAAGACAAATTTAAGTATCTCATAATATTATATCACAAATTTATCTCACATGTTTCAAGCAAGACTTGAACCCACGACCATTAAATTAAGGAGTTTCTGACACAATATGAAGATACCATAGAAACACAAACTTTTGATTGAGATTAACATGTACTACATGGCTAGAAACAAAAATTTACAAATTCACCATGGAAAGAGTAGTACTCAATTTGACAAACGATTATTCAATGAATGCTTATCCGACCATAAAGTAATGCAAGGGCCAAGCCCAAGCCACACCCCCCACGATGTGAGGACGGGAATTACGCATACATTTTCTTAGTCGAATTTGATAATGCATTTATATGTTGTTTAAAGATAGACATACTAGGTATATTAGATATTTTTTCTATTTACGAGGTTATTGCCGTATTTTAATTTAGATAAATGTTACGGTTCAAGGCTTTAAAGTTTAAAATAATAAACTATAGAATAGAGATATGTAGGTATCTTACTTTCTTTTCAGGGCCTATTTATACGTTTGTTTTAAATATTATTCGTCGGGTAATCGGACTTGCATGTTACTTTATACCAACATATATCCATTTTGACGTTATCATATATAATGAAACAATCGGAAAATTACATGTCTATTAATATTCAACAAAATAAGCATAGCGGTTTAAACTAATTAGGGCCTGTTTGGTTTGTGGGTATGAGGTGCAAGGAATGGAATCATTCATTAGCTTAGTTGTTTGTTTGACAGATTGAGTAATCAAAATGTTTAAAAAACCCATAGAAACCATACCAGGCAAGAGAGGTGTTTTTGATTATTCATTCTCTCATTCTTCTCTCTCCTCATAATTTTTTTCCTTTTATTCAAGTTACAACTTATTTGTTTGATGGTTCATAATCGTTTCCATATTTATGATCGTTGCCAGAGATGGTTTAGTGTCATCAAAGTTGCTTCATCACTATCATCGCACATGGATCATCGCATTGTCGGACCTGTTTCAGTTTTGGGTGTGACCCCGTCAACACATCATCGATCATCTCGTCATTATCATTCAACTGTTATTTCAACACTTTAGCACATGTTGAGATGATTCTAGCATTCCAAATTGCGGGAAGTTAAACTGAAGCATGTGATTAAATGTGATGGGGCTTAAATTTTTTTTTAAACTTAATGGGGCTTAATTGGTTTATAGAAATATACATGCTATTTGGTTAAGTTCATGGATGATGAGTGATGTATCATGAAGAAAAAAATATCCAACAAATAAAGTTTCAAATTTGACATGAAGTTTTTAAAGGTTTTTTTATTGTTTTGTTATTCGTGTTGTATGAAGAACACACAAAGAGGAAAGTGAAGCAAGATATGTCTAATGGTTTAGTTCTATTTTTTAATGGGAAGTAGTAGCCAGTAGCCAACTCAATTCATAAACCAAACATGTTATTTGAAACTATCATTACCTATTTGATTCCATTTTTTTCTTCATGATACATCACTCATCATCCATGAACTGAACCAAATAGCATGTATATTTCTATAAACCAATGGTTGGAGGTAATAGCTCGACTCTTCAGGCATGGGACGATACGATTGGTAAACTTAAGGCTCGTCTATCTAATTGGAAACTTAAAACTTTATCTGTTGGAGGAAGGCTTACTCTTTTAAAGTCGGTTCTTGGGTCGACACCTATTTATAATATGTCCATCTATAAGGTTCCTAAGTCGGTGTTACAAACGATGGAGTCCATACGTAGAAATTTTTTCAATGGTGTTCAATGCGACGAGAGGAAAATAGTGTGGATCAAATGGGCCAAGGTTCTTGCGTCCAAGAAGTATGGAGGTTTAGGTGTCTCAAGTTTTTATGCTTTAAATAGGGCGCTCCTTTTCAAATGGGTTTGGAGATTCATATCACGGGATAATTCATTGTGGTGTCGTCTCATCATGTCTATGCATGGCTCCTCATTATATAAATTATCTCCGTTTCGTTACTCGACTTGGAAATCCATTATTCGGGAGGTGCATATGCTTAAAGATCGTGGTGTGGACCTGATTTCTCACTGTCATATTCGTGTGGGTAATGGTTTCGCACACAATTTTGGAATGACGTTGGATTGGTGACACTCAACTTCCGAGTTTAACGTTTCCACGAATTTATGCTTTGGAGATAATAAAGAATTGTACATGGCTGATAAACTTCAATTCTCGTTACCTCTTCTCTTCATCAATCTGATAGAAGGAGGGTGAATCTCTCAATTAGCCATCTCAAACGTAATTGAAGGTAACTTGTTGTCTAATATTGAGGATAGAAGGTTGGGATTTAAATGGGGAATGAGTTTTTCGGGTCAAAGAATTCGCATTCTTCCTGATGAATGTTATCTGCCGAAAGCCCTTACGCAACTCGATTGTTAAATAATTTCCAATAAAAATAAAATGTTTTTGCCTGGAAGAGTTATTCCTGGATTATCGTTGCCCTACTCGATCAATTTACAACAACGGTTCCTAGTTTCTGATCTTTTATGTTCGTTTTGGCTCCTCTGCTTAGGAAGATTTCATCGCACTTGTTCTTCAGCTGTAGATATGCTACTGATATCGTCAGTCCCAGTGCCGCTGGTGAATCTATCATGGACGCCCCTTGGTGTCATATCTGATTGCTTCAATTGGTTCAATTCCATCAGATTAAGCTCCTAAAGTTAAAATTTGCTGAAGGTAGTACTTTATATAACTTGGATGAGCCGTATGGATGTTTCGTAAGCAGTTGCTCTTTCTCTCGAAAGCCCCTCGTAAAAGTATGTTATTTTTGACGATATTGGTTTTTCGCGCTCTTTCCACTTGGTGCCTTTCAGATGTAATTGTACTTTTAGTTGGGATATTGGAGTTGCAACACACATATTTGAACTTTAGAATTCTTTATTCTAGCTTTTTGCTGGATTGATTTTATAATAGTATTCCGTTCTAAAAAAATAAAAAAAACAACATGAAAATAATAAAATAAGACCACCACTAATTAAAATAAAGAATTTTATTATTTTGTTTCATCTCACATTATCACTAACATAAAAAAAACATAAGAGAGTTAAACATTTAAGGATCTCAATCCTTTGTGAACATATAATTGATCACAAGTGAAGTATTGAGAATTTTTTTATAAGAATCAATTGAAACTAAAAATTTATTTCGAATTTAAAAATGCAAAGATATGTACGTGGAAACAAGACAAGATCAATCCGATTTAGTCCCTCGAATCGACCTCGATAACGAATTTCAAACAATCTATCTTTAAGCTTGTAATATAATTTTGACTCTAGTCCGTAGCTTATGTCCTTTGATGAGTTGAAACTCAAGTTCCGATTGCACACAGCCCTGCCACTATTCGATTGTACAAGACACACGAATATACAAAGATGAACACAAGTATTTCACATTCTAATTTCCGTTATATTAACTAAGTTACAAAGTTAACTTTAATCATAAATTAAAAGAGTGTACCACATATGGTGTGCAGAAAACCGAACCATCGGTTTTCAATCGGAATTTGTTTTTGGTTTCGTTTTTTCGGTGTTTTCGGTGTTTTTCGTTTAGGTTTTGTTTTTCTGTTTTCTGCACACCCCATGTGTACACCTCATTTAATTTATGATAAAAGATAACTTAGATTAACTTAGTTAATATAACGTAAAAAGAATGAAATACATTGTGGTTCATCTCTTGTATATTCGTGTGTCTTACAACCTCGAATCGTGGCAGGGCTGTGCAATCGAACTTGACACACTCAACAAAGACATAAGCTCGAACTCGACTCGACCAAAATAATATTTAAAGCTTAGCTAGATTCGTTTGAAATTCCCGACCGAGGTCGATCGAGATCTACATCGATTGAACTTGTCTTGTTTCACTACATATCTTAGTGCATTTTTAAACGGAAAATAAATTAATATGTTTCCAAATGAGTTTATAAAAAAATCTCAAAACTTGCTTGTGATCAATTATATGTACACAAAAGGATTGAGATCCTTAAATTGTTTAACTCACTTATTTTTATTTATGTTAGTGATAAGATGAGATTAAAACAAAATAAAAAAATACTTTATTTTAATTAGTGGTGGTCATATTTTAATATTTTCAGTTGTTTTTTTTTATTTTTTTTAGAACGCAACTATATAAAAAACAACCAAGCAAAAGCTAGAAAAAGAATTACAAAAGATCAAATATGGGTGTTGCAACCAACTAACCCAACTAAAAGTACAATTACATCTAGAAAGGCCCCAAGTGAAAGAGCGAAAACCATATCGTCAAAAAAACATCTTTACGAGAGGTTTCGACGAGAAAGCAACTGATTCACGAAACATCCCATACGCTCCACCAAGTTCTAAAAATAACTCCTTCCAGCAAATCTTTAACATTAGAGCTTATCTGATAGAAATTGAACCATTAAGTCCAATCAGCATATGAAGGGGCGTCCATGATAGATTCCACCAGCGGCATACGAGCCTGACGATATCCGTAGCCAATCTGCAACTGAAGAACAAGTGCGAGGAATCTTCCTGAGCAGAGGAGCAAAGCGGACATAAAAGATCAGAAACTAGGACACCACGATGTTGTAAATTGGATCGAGTAGGCAACCGATCCAGGAAAACCTTCCAAGCAAAAACATTTATTTTTATTGGAACATATTTAACCCATCGAGTAGCAGTAGGGGCTTTCGGCAAGAAACATTCATCAAGAAGAATGCGAACATCTTTGACCCGAAAAACACCTTCCCCATTTAAATCCCACACCCATCTATCCTCCATATTAGACAATAATGTCCCTTCAATATACGTTTAAAGAAGAGCTAATTGAGAAGATTCAACCCCTCCTCTAACAGAACGACGAAGAAAAGAGGTAACCGAGAATTGCAGTTTATCGACCACCGTACAATCTTTATTAATCTCCAAAGCATAAATTCGTAGAAACATAACACGAAGCTGAGTGTCACCAATCCAAACTTCATTCCAAAATTATGTGCGCAAACCATTACCCATACGAATATGACAGTGAGAAAGCAGGTCCACACCACGATCTTTAAGCATATGCACCTCCCGAATAATGGATTTCAAAGTCGAGTAACGAAACGGAGATAATTTATATAATGAGGATCCATGCATAGACATGATGAGACGACACCATAATGAATTATCCCGTGATATGAATCTCTAACCCCATTTGAAAAGGAGCGCCCTATTTAAAGCATAAAAACTTGAGACACCTAAACCTCCATACTTTTTGAACGCAAGAACCTTGGCCTATTTGATCCACACTATTTTCCTCTCGTCGCATTGATGGACATATTATAAATAGGTGTCGACCCAAGAACCGACTTTAAAAGAGTAAGCCTTCCTCCAACAGATAAAGTTTTAAGTTTCCAATTAGATAGACGAGCCTTAAGTTTACCAATCGTATCGTCCCATGCCTGAAGAGTCGAGCTATTACCTCCAACCATTGGTTTATAGAAATATACATGCTATTTGGTTCAGTTCATGGATGATGAGTGATGTATCATGAAGAAAAAAATATCCAACAAATAAAGTGTCAAATTTGACATGAAGTTTTTAAAGGTTTTTTTTTATTGTTTTGTTGTCCGTGTTGTAGGAAGAACACACAAAGAGGAAAGTGAAGCAAGATATGTCTAATGGTTTAGTTCTATTTTTTAATTGGAAGTAGTAGCCAGTAGCCAACTTAATTCATAAACCAAACATGTTATTTGAAACTATCATTACCAATACCAAACATGTTATTTGATTCCATTCCATTGCAATACCAATACCGATAGTCATTCCAACAAATAAACCAAACGGCACCTTAGTTCATATTGACAGGTAATATTTTAGTCACACCAAAATGAAATATTTGAAAAACTGCGCGTTAATAATGTAATTTAAATCTTAATTATATGCATGTTAAGCCGTACATCCGGTCTCAAAAACTGATATAGTACTCGGTCATAAGAAACAATAACTACGTACATCTCTAAAGGATTAAGGTGATGTTTGGTTTATTTGTTGGAATGACTATCGGTATTGGTATTGTGATGGAATGGAATCAAATAGGTAATGATAGTTTCAAATAACATGTTTGGTTTATGAATTGAGTTGACTACTGGCTACTACTTCCCATTTAAAAATAGAACTAAACCATTAGACAT
Source organism: Tanacetum coccineum (assembly GCA_026074375.1). Taxonomy (NCBI): domain Eukaryota; kingdom Viridiplantae; phylum Streptophyta; class Magnoliopsida; order Asterales; family Asteraceae; genus Tanacetum; species Tanacetum coccineum. The sequence goes on from BQNB010128756.1 coordinate 9,426, forward strand.
ATCTTGCTTCACTTTCCTCTTTGTGTGTTCTTCATACAACACGAATAACAAAACAATATAAAAACCTTTAAAAACTTCATGTCAAATTTGACACACTATTTGTTGGATATTTTTTTCTTCATGATACATTACTCATCATCTATGAACTTAACCAAATAGCATGTATATTTCTATAAACCTATTAAACCCCATTAAGTTCAAAAAAAAAATTAATCCCCATCACATTTAATCACATGCATCAGTTTAACTTCCCGCAATCTGGAATGCTACAATCATCTCAACATGTGCTAAAGTGTTGAAATAACAGTTGAATGATGATGACGAGATGATCGATGATGTGTTGACGGGGTCACACCCAAAACTGAAACAGGTCCGACAATGCAATGATCCATGTGCGATGATAGTGATGAAACAACTTTGATGACACTAAACCATCTCTGGCAACGATCATAAATATGGAAACGATTATGAACCATCAAACAAATAAGTTGTAACTTGAATAAAAGGAAAAAAATTATGAGGAGAGAGAAGAATGAGAGAATGAATAATCAAAAACACCTCTCTTGCCTGGTATGGTTTCTATGGGTTTTTTAAACATTTTGATTACTCAATCTGTCAAACAAATAGCTAAGCTAATGAATGATTGCATTCCTTGCACCTCATACCCACAAACCAAACAGGCCCTAAATCTCCATGTTACACGAACTTAACATACATCAGCTCGTCTTTAATCGAGACAATAGTTCAACTGTAAGTCATACACAAGGCTGTCTTATGAACTTTAATGGTTCTGTGTCATCATCACAAAAAAACAATAAATACACATGTCTTATTAATGTATGAACTATATCTTTTAAACATACGACTCGTACAATATGTATATATAATAGAAGTACATGAAATTTTGTGACTCAAAACGATTGTATTGTACGATAATACCACTTGTACTCTGTTAAAAAGCCCATACCCAGATATGTCTTTAGTCAGCTATTACTGTTGATTTGGTAAAAAATAATTAATTGTACGAGCGTATGGTTATAAAAATATTAAAAGAAAATAGTTGAACTTTCAAGTCATTGTCTTTTTTTTCTTACAAACAAATATAACAACCAAGGGTGCTACTATTGGTACATCTGACCCGCTAAAAAGTACAAGAAAAGTATCAGAAAAGTACAAAACATGTTTTTGTGTCTCCCAGTTTACAGTGCAACGCAGTTTTTTATCAGTTTCTGTTCCGTAATTTTTGACAGTTTAATACTTTTGACATGTTAAACTTTATTATTTTCATTTTTTATTTTTCGTGTCACAGTTTTATAACATATAGAAAGTTATAATCATAAAAAGAATAAAAAAAATCAAAAAACATAAAATTACAAATGGCTTTTTTGGAAAGTATTTATAACATGAGCCAACCACTAAAATGAAAGTATGATCATAAGTCACATCAAATAGTACCATTATTGTTAGATAAAACCGATCACAACAGCGTTTTCTTGTTTATATCTCAACCGTCAAGATAAGAACCTCACACAAATACACCCTAGTTGCATTTTTTTATGGGTTTCCCACAAACATCTTTTTCTATGTGAGATCATTAAAGAACAATGTCGTATTAAAGAAAAAAAAACACATCTTAACCATTAATTTTTTACCGAATAATAAAAAACCTTATTTTCTACTTTTTTTAAAAAATTAAATATCTTGCAAACGGTAAATCGTCAAACGACCAAAAATACACCATCGCAGACGAGACATTACATCAACTTTCATAGATGGGCACCTTTTATAAACTTTTCGGACGAACTTTTTTTTATTCGAAATATTTTTTCAGATGCACGTCTGAAAAAATCACATGTGGTTTGTAGCAGAATCACATGTGATTTCATAAAATCACATGTGATTTGTGATACAAATCACATGTGATTTTTCCAGACGTAACTAAAAAAAATCGATTTCATATACTTTTGACAATTTTTTAGTGTTAAAATTTTCGTGAAGAAAAATTACACGTGATTTGTAAAATCACTGGTGATTTGTTGTTTTTAAAAATCGCGTGCTATTTCATAAATCGCATGTGATTTCATAAATTCACTTATGATTTTTAAAGTAATAAATCACGTGTGATTTCATAAATTCATAAATCGCATGTGAATTTACAAATTTACGTGTGATTTTTTAAGTAATGAATCACATGTTATTTTTCGAATCACGTGAGATTTTTCGAATCACGTATGATTTTTTTTGTACGAAAATTAAAAAAAAAATTCGTCGAAAGTATATATAAAAGTGCCCGTCTATAGAAAGATAATTTAATTATCTTCGCGATAGTATAATTAAATTTGCGTAACGATTAACGGTTTGAGACATGTTAATTTTAAAAAATAGGATGAAAGTGGTTTATTTAATTAAATAAACATAGGATTTAATATAAGCCGTTAGATGGAAATAAAATGGATGGATGAGATTGAAGGATTTGTTCTTTAATTGGACATTGTTCTTTATAGATCTTTTCTCATCACTCTATTACTTTTTTCTTCCCAAAACTATTTTTCTATATTAATTTTTTAAATCTTTTTTTTTTCAACTTTAATTTAAAATATTTTTGTTTGTGTTATATAATAGTTAGTGAAAATCATAATTATAAAAATACATTTAAAAAGCAATCAATTCATATACTTCTTATTAAATATTATATAACATAAAACACAAATATTTAAAATTAAAGTTGAAAGTAAAAAATTTAAAAAGTAAATATGAGACAATAAATTTAGAACAGAGGAAGTAATATAACAAGACTGTTTTTATTATATTTGTTTTTTTTATTACTTTTGACTTGTGTTATACTTTATATTTTTTTGTATTTTTTAAGAGTTTTACTTAGTTTATTAATAAAACAAGACAATTTTTAACGATTTTTTTTCGTATTTTTTGTGTTTTACTACTTTTAACTTAATATAATATATATTTTATGTTCCTTTTTTTTAATATTTTAATAAAACCAAAATTATAAAATAGTTTATACATCAAGCACATAAATGATAATAACAGTTCAAAGTCCATACAACTCCTATCGACAAGATTGGTCACTAATCCAGTAATACTTTCGATGATTGCAATGGTTACAAAAAAACACTTCCAAAATACTAGTTCATACATTTCTTTAACTAATTTACAATACCCTAGAGATTGGTTCGAGTAATTAGTACACTCTTTAACTAATTTACAATACCCTAGAGATTGGTTCGAGTAATTAGTACACTCTAATAATCAATCACTTCATGTACTAAGTCCTCTAATAGTTGTTCTTAGCGTAGAAACACTAAAAATGCGCTCACCGTATAACTGGTCAACGCATTCTTAGTGTTTTTTAACATTTTTAAAAATTAGCATTACCAACACTGGTCGGTTTCCCAGTTCCGACCAGTGTAACCATTAAACGAGGACACAACAGGTCTAGCACTTGTAAACGATCTAGACCTTCGCATCCTCATCAACCTCCTATCATAGTCCGCACGTTTATCAGGATCAGACAACGTCGAGTACGCGTCATGGATCCTGATAAACTCTTCACCAGAAGAATCTTTCACATCTGGATGTGAAGTTCTAGCCATCTTTCTATAAGCAGTCTTGATCTCACCCCCAGAGGCCTCACTAGAGATACCCAAGATGTCATATAACGAAGGAGGTGAAGAAATGATGGATGTTGGTATTGGAGCAAAGCATGTAGCTTCAGCTGTAGCGTATGCAGCGGCAGAGAGTGGTGATGTGCCACGTGGTGATCGGAGGTTGGGTGAAGTTGGTGATGGTAAGGTGGTGGTGGTGGTGGTGGAGTGAAGTGATGGTGATGGTGGTCGGAGACGGAGATGATTTGGAGTTGATACAGTTGAGTACATGATGATAATTAGTGTGTGTGGTTGTTTTGTGTAGAAGAAATGGATTGGGTATTCATGTATTTATAATAAGTTGATGGTGATATTTTTCTTCTACTTTGCCCCCTCCAATAATTTAGAATTTAAACCTTTTTTTAATGTGATTGATTTTATATTAAGGTTAAACTGTTTGCTTTGACATTATAGTAGGGATGTTTTGTGAATATAGTACTGTGTCGATAGTTTTTATGTCGTCGATTTTATAGCAAGGATGGTTAGTTTATTTGTAGCATGCTTTATTATTTATTGTTAGTCTAGGTATATAAAACATGATAACTGGAGGTAGCGACTAGCACGGTTACGAAAGAGTGTACTTCCAAGTGAATAAGATGTCTACAAGTCATTTGCATTTTATTTGCAGCATACTTTTGTTATACTACTTAAGAAAAATAATTGCCTCAAAGAGAGAAATTAATTATCCTTTTTTTAATACAAATAATGTCTAAAAACGTTATTTATATTTTTCGACCTCTTAATCGAATCCATGCGGGTTTCTATCTTTAGAGATGGAAAACTAAGAGAATTTTTATAATCTTTGAGCTTAACTTAGTATTTTTTTTATAAGCAAACTTATTATTGAAACCCAACAAACAAGTACAAGATCGCAACTCTCCTATGACCAACACACAAGGAGAATAGACACCCGTCACCAAAAAGCAAACAAAAGCAGAACACCACATGAGATATATGGTGTAAGAAAAATAAAAAATAAAGGACCTGCAAGACTACTAAACCCACTCCACCATCAACAATCAAACAAAAAAATCAAACCCATGTACTGCACGCGCGACACATGAAAATCACATGTTAGCAACAACAATTTGAACACAATTATATGGTTTCTCAAGCCAATTTTCCCACTACAAGTTCCACCTCTTTGACCTCCCACTGATCCATTCGAAGGCCTTTACTTGTATGTCCTTGCATAGTTTCATCCCATTTTCTGTCTTCCCTTTAAAAACCTTCATGTTCCTGCTTTTCCAAATAAAGTAAAGAGCCACCAATATCATTGCACGCCATAAGACTTCTGCTTCCTTATCCAACGCATAATGTTGTAATATATCCTTTATTGTACATACATCCACAAGTACGATCCCTCACCAATAAAAAATCCTTTTCCAAATGTATCAAACTTTCTCACACAACACTAAACAATGGTTGACATATTCTATTCTAATACATTTTCACAGCATGGGCATAGAATCGAGTCCATATCAATACCTTTCTTGTCAAGCTCATTTCGGACATGGATTCTACCATTTAACGCACGCCAAATGAAAACATTGACTTTCCTAGGCACTAGTGTGTTCCATTTTGTCTTAGTAATACCCGCTTCCCTCCTAACAAGTAGCTGCTCAATCCATTGAGACAAAGATTTGACTGAAAACTCACCTTTTGGATCAAGCTTCCATTTTCATCTATCCTTGCGATTTCGATCAATACTTATACCTGTCATTATCTCTTCCAGCTCCTTTATCTCACCCAACCACCCTACGCTGAGGGGATCTATTCCAATCCCAATTCCACGCCCATATATCATCAATCCAGTTACCTCTATCACCCACCAAAATATCTTTTTTATTTTCTAACTGAAAAAGCCTAGGAAAATGCTCATTTAGCTTTACCTCTCCTACCCATTTATCTGCCCAAAATAGAATGATCTTAAAGCATTCAATCAGATCTAATAAAAGGACAAAAAACACTCTTATATTTTCCAACTCCTTCTCGCCGGAACTACATCAGACCATACACACCTCCCTTTACTCGAGACATCCCCTTCCTTCCCCTCCCTCCTTCATCAACCGTATATGATTTTTATAGCTCTACACCAAAGAGAGTCCTCTCGATCCTAATCTCCAACTCATTGTTTCTCAACAGTGCTTGTTTTTTTTACTTTTAACAACCCTATATTAAGCCTCCTATCCCGGAAGAGATAACTCTATCCTACTTAACCCATGCCATTTATTCCCCTCCCACCCCACCCCAAAAGACGTGTGTGTGTGTGTGTCTTGTCATATCTTAAGTAATATGCAAGTCAAGTATCATGTTGTGTGGTCATATTGAGTGTATGTTTACCCGTTGGGTCATATTTAGTATTATGACGACCTGTTGGGTCATATTCAGTGTATGACGATCCGTTGGGTCATATTCAGTGTATGTTGACCCGTTGGGTCATATTTAGTATTATGACGACCCGTTGGGTCATACTCGGTGTATGTTGACCCGTTAGGTCATATTCAGTGTATGACGACCCGTTGGGTCATATTCAGTGCATGTTGACCCGTTGGGTCATATTCAGTGTATGATGACCCGTTGGGTCATATTCAGTGTATGTTGACCCGTTGGGTCATATTTAGTATTATGACTAATGTGTTTCGTCGTGTGTAGGTAATTTACTATTCAAGTTTTTCTATTTATATTTTACCGACTTTACCTATTAACAAACACTAACGGGCAGTGTACTCGATTAGTTATAGGTTCGTTGGTAAGTAGGGTGTCGATCACTAAGAGCGAGTGTTAACACTTAAATCTATCAGTATTTTAGTTATCTAAGTTTGTCCTAATCTATCCTATGTTAGATCTATGTTAAACCTAAACTAACGCAAAAGGGGGGAGGGTTTAGCCTGAGAGATTGGCACGCGTTTGGGTTTATCCTAATCTAAGTTTGATGACAATTAATACACACAAGTTGATAAACAAAAGATAAAGAAGCGGTCAAGCCTAATGTAAGGAAAACGTATTAGCTAGTTTAATCTAATAAAACGCAGGTATTGTTTATAAGCGCAATGATTGTTTTACTTCGTTAGTGATAAATCATTCCTAAGTTTAGGAGGTTCTTCTTCCTAAACTCTAGATTTGGTAATTCTGTCACAATTAGCCAAACGCGCATAAATCATTCACAGTCGATTATAATCTATCTAGGAGACAATAATGGTCATAATATCGAAACCTAGCTCATCGAGGCTTTACTAACTTATCGCTTAACGATCATTTATATACTAGTAGTCCACTGTCCAGATCTTTACCCAAGGAATCAGAACGTTATTTGTTAGTCCTAGGTCACCTGCTAGTCTACCTATTCACTAAACCAAGGGCAAGGACATGTCAATATCATTAGTTAGTACATCGATTTCAATCTTAAGGAGATAATTAAATTCCTTGAATGCTTTACATAGAGGTATCTCGAAGTCGAATATGTCCGTTTCTATCCTGAAGATTTCAGCAATTTTATTTTCTTTAATCAAGTTCTCATCTTCAAGATCCGAATTTTCCTCATCAGTCAATACTTCTTCATCGTCACCTCTTGTCCAATAAATCCATAACACATTTTTTGTATACCAATCCATTGTCTTATGATTACGAAACTTTGAAGCTAACCATTCAGCAAAATTGATATTTGATGGATCATATTCCATCTCGGCATGAATTTCATGTACCTCCTTTTGTTTTTAATTTCCATGTAATCTTCAAATTGCTTTTTATAACTTCGAATCAACCATGTAGTAATAACACCATTCTTGATTTTTTATCCATCGTTTCAGGATTTCCGTATCTCAGGTCCAGCCACTACTCCACAGTTACATCGGTCAATCTTACCAATCTTTTTTAATGAAGATTACTGCTTCAACATAAATTTTCTCACACTCATCATAACACACTCTCCGTTCATAAACATCAAGACCCTCATTTCCAAATTATCCAATTTTCGTTCAACATATGGAAAATAAAAATCCTTAACAACACTTAACTCATAAGTGAATAAATCATTCTGTATGCTACTTAGTAGCTTAAATTCATTGATAATTATCCCTAAAGGTGTTTCATAAGCGAACAAATCAGCATCAATTTCGAGCAAGTTGAACACTTCGGATTCAATCGCGCATCCGTCTTTTCTCATTACTTTCATCTCAGCTTACTGAAAGCAGTCAGAAAACCATTAGTAGGATAAGCTCGAAAGAAAGAGAATACAGAAAATGAAACACAAGAACAGAATATGAAAAATCAAACCCGGTGCTGTATCAGATAATCGATACGTCGTATTCAATTGACGGAATACGCCGTATTAATCGTTTGAATCATAATACATTGTATTAGTATCGAAAAAGGGATACGTCATATTCAATGAGATGAATACGCCGTATCGATTATTCGATCAGAACAGACAAAGAAATATAATGTAGAAAAACACTAAAACACACAAATATGCAAAATATACAATGCAAACTAATCTAAATACAAAAAAATATAGAATTACAAAAATTACACTAAACTAAAAA
>BQNB010128758.1:0-19227 GCA_026074375.1 Tanacetum coccineum
TGGAACCATGTTGAGAATGCGTGCAGCAGTCTCAAGGGCATAATCCTAAAAGGACTTTGGTAGAGTAGTTTGACTCATCATGGATCGAACCATGTCTAGTGATAAGTGTAGATTACACATATCCGTTTGTACATAAAATAACCCAATTAAGCCCAAAACAGACCAAAAATGGTAAAATTATGCTTGTATTTGTGTTTTGTGTGTGCAGGTAGGATATATCTAAAATCACAAGAAAAACAGTCAAAAACGAGCAAACACGAACACGAGAATCAGAAGAGTACAAAAAGAAGCCAAAGAATCAAAGCCGAAGCCAGAAATATCAAGCCTCAGTCAAAAGCAGTCAAAACATGGTCAACAAAAGTCAACAAGACCCACAATATTCCATTTTAACCCTCAAAGTTTCACAAAAGTCCAAAAATAGCCCCTCACCTCTAATGGGCCTTACCCGGATCAATAAGCCCATGTATCTTAGCCCATTTCCCTTTCCCTAAAACAACAAGGACCAAACTTGCAATTTTTGTAAGTTATTTATAACTAGAAAATGAGACAAGAAAGAGAGGGGCTAGAATTTTAATTTCCTCAAAGTAAAACAGTTTTAACTGTCGAAAAAGGGCGCGAAACCAGTTACTATTCACCCGTCGTCCCACCTTTCACCCCCATGGTAAAACAAAGGGCAAATGGAAATTGATAGGCAAGGAAGTCAATTCAAGAGCTCACAAGTACAATGGCAGGGTCAAATCAGTCAAATCAAGGGGTTACTTATCCTCACTCAAGATCACCTCACACGTCATCAATGGAAGAAGCACAATGGGTGTAGGTTTTTATGCTAAAACACTCAGTAAAGAAGCACAAGTGAGCCTCAAACGGATTGCCACGGTGGCAATCCGTGTGAGGTCACTTAGTGATCCAACGGCCAAAAACAAAGACCCAATGATTGGTTGATTTGATGGTGGATGATTGATGAAGGCAAGGGGCTAGAAGGTTCTTTGTTTAGCTATAAATAGCCCTCACATCTCACATACAGGAGAGAGTTTTTTTTACACGTAGCTTTAGGATAGTTTTTTAGCTTAATTTTACTTTAAATCTTGTAATTTCCTTTTAAATATTGTAAGCAATTTTGTTTATTAATGAAATGCAGTGTTTTTAATCTTTCTAAATCTCTTTAATTCATAATCTCTCATTTTTCTTATTTTGAATTAAGCTAAAGCTCAATAAGCCCTTTAAGCTCTAATAAGCTCTCAAGAGTCTATAAGCTCTTGATTTGAGCTTAATTAACCTTAATCATACTTTAACCCTATAAAATTAGCTTAAATTCTAAGTACCTTTGGATTTGGACAAATAAGCTTATGGAGGAGGGATCTAAAATGGAAGGATCCCTAATGACTTATACCCTAGCTTATTAATAAGCTAGGGAGCTTGTAGCTGCCATTATTGGTCCCTTTTGTTTAGCTAAAGGTTCAAATAAGTTTTTCTTTTCATCTTTCTATAATTTCAGTTTAAATTGCTTAAGTTTTTATAGCTTATATGCTCATCATTGCTTATTTGCTTAATCTCCTTGCTTATTAGTATTTATTTAAGTTTTATCTAGCTTAATCATCATAGTTGTTTATCTGTTTTTAACTTTCTTAGTTTGAATCATAGATCTACATATACTTGTCTTAAAAACCTTGAAAAAACCAAAAATAGGTAAATTAGCTTAAATCTTAGATTACTGCTTATTTAGTTGTAAATTCATGCTTATTAGGGATAATATAAACTCTGCATTATCTGGTCTTAAGCTTTTGATAAATAGATTTCCATTTCATAAGTTTTTAAATTCTGTCAATCACATAAAGGGGTGTTTGGTTTAAGTGTATTTGACCTCAAAAAGTCAAAGAGAGTTGTGTTATTTACTTGAGTCAGTTTCATTTTCATTTTAGACTAATAGAAAATCAGTTTTTAAGAGTTAGATTTCAAAATTTCAAAAGATATGGCTTAATTTAGGAGTTCCTTCACCAGGGTACATATTCTCTAAATTTCACTTGTGAATTTTTGGATCTAAGCCCTCCAAGGCTTAGATCTTGCTTGCATTGTGTTTATACACTCTATTAGAGTGTGTTCAAGTGCAGGTTTACCCTTTTGGTAACCTGCACTCTTGGTTTACACTGGTGCAAAGTGTAGCAGTACTAACTTTAAGTTAGTACTGCTGTCACTTTTAGTCTAGTTTTAGTTAAGTATAAGTAGGTCTTAGGTTCTTAGATTAAAGTAGGATTAGGTCTAGTTATAGCTTAATATAGAATAAGTCTTAAATTGCATTTTCTAGCTTATTTTCCTAGTTTAATTTAGTTGTCAAAGTCACAAAAACCATAAAAGCCAAAAACATTAGTAGTTTTAACATTAGCTTTTAAATTCTTGTTTTTAGCTTATAGGTCTAAATTTTAAGGTTGAAATTAGTTGCTTATTAGTTGTTTGATAAGCTGGTAAAAGATAAGATTCTGGATTGCCTTATTAAACTTTTTAGCTTAATAAGATTTTGAGCACTTTGGCTATTTCCTGAGTATGCTACCTTCATCTTCACTTTCAGTTGTTTTCTAGTGTTGTAAGCTTAGATTTATTTTGATTTTTAGCTTAAGCATCTTATTAGCTTTCTAGAACACTTTTCCTTTTTCATTTAGAGCTTAATTTGAGCTTATTATAGCTATTTAAGTAAGAATAAGCCCAAACACCTAGTTTCTGTAACAGCTTTTAGATAAGCTGTTTTAGGGCTTATTAGTTAGTGTTAGCTTATGTTCCTTTCATTAAAGTAGGTTATTTTAGTGTCCTCTTTAAGTTCTAAGTGTTAGTTTTTCATAAAAGTCAAAAAAATAAAAAAAAGAGCAAAAAAGGGTTGCCACCACACTCGAACCCACGACCTCTCAGTTATAGTACCAACGTGTAAACCAATTTGCTTGAATAGCTCATCCGTCATTGTTTCTCATCACTTAATCTTTATACACGTTTTAACTTTTTTTTTTTTTATAATAAGCCGTAGCATAATAAGCTCATTTGAGGGCTTATTCGTTAATCAATTTGGTTTTTCTTATTTTTCTTATAATCCTGCTAGTGTTTAGGACTTTTCCTGAATTTTTCAGATTTTTCTAGCTTTTATTTTATTTTTAATCATTTTTCGAAAGTTAAAATCTTATAAAATCAATAAAAAATAGAAAAAAGTTTCAGAAAAATACAAAAAAATAGTTTTTAGTTTTATAAAAAATAGCTTTAGGTTTACATCCAGTAAAATCATTTTTACACTTTTTAGATCTTAAATTTAATTTTTGAGCTTTTATTTTAAACTTTAAAAATAGGATTTTAATAATTAAAATAGTTAAAAATAGTTTTCTTTGCTTTTATAATATTTTAGACTTTTCTAAACTTAAAAATCATTTTTTCAAATTTTTAGTACTTAATTTGCTATTTTTTTTAGATTTAATTAGATTAAATTAGTTTTTAATTCATAATAAATTCAAAAATAATCAAAAAAATGTTTTTCTTTTTCCTAAAATTTTCTTTTGTCCTATCTTAGGTTTAGAAATTTAGTTTACATTTTTAAGAGTAATATTTAGTAGGCTTGCTTAATTGTCGCGTTTTATTTGCTTCCCGTATTAGTTTTAATTGTTTAATTGTTTTTTTTATTTTATTGTCCATTTTAATTGTTGCTTTTCAAATCAAATATCTTGCTTCATTCAAATCAGAATCCAAACTTAAACGAAGTTTCAATTTCACTAGTCGTTGGGGAAACGACCCGGGTGATCATATTTGCCCGGTTTAATATACGTATTATATATTATATTATATATTTTTGAGAGTGAATTTTCCTTAGGGAATTTTCTTAATTGCTCTTGTGGAATATTATTTTATAGTATATTTTATTGTGTATCTAAACTTACACCAATTGTATTCTTGCATTTCAAACCTTAAAAAAGAAGTTGACCGAAGCTCCAATTCTCATTGCTCCGAACTGGGACGAACCCTTTGAAATCATGTGCGATGCAAGTGATTATGCAATAGGGGCGGTCCTCGGACAAAGAATTAAGAAGCATTTCCGACTAATTCACTACGCTAGCAAAACCATGACCGAAGTAGAAATAAATTACACAACAACCGAGAAAGAGATGCTTGCGGTAGTTTACGCTTTCGCGAAGTTTCGTTCTTATCTAATCATGAACAAAAGTATCGTTTACACGGACCATTCCGCATTGAAATACCTTTTCAACAAGAAAGACGCCAAAGCACGATTGCTTCGACGGGTCTTACTTCTTTAGGAATTTGATTTCAAAGTTATCGATACCAAAGCTGCAGAAAATTATGCAGCCGGTCATCTCTCTCGACTCGAAAACCCTTACGAAAATGTTTTTGATCCAAAAGAGATTACCGAGACTTTCCCTCTTGAAACTTTAAATGCTGTGAATTCTTATCAAAGTACCCCGTGGTTCGTCGACTTCGCAAACTACCACGCGGGGAATTTTCTAATCAAAGGAATGTCGAGTCAACAAAAGAAAAAGTTTTTCAAAGACGTGAAACATTATTTTTGGGATGATCCCTACCTTTTTAGAGAATGTGCGGATCAAATCATCCGTAGATGTGTTTTTGGCCAAGAAGCGCTTGAAATTCTCAAGGCTTGCCATGAAGGACCCACCGGGGGCCATCACAGTGCCAACATCACAGCTCAGAAGGTATTTGAATGGTAGGTGACTTGTGCGATTCTATACGAATCAAACTTGTGACAACTGGAAAGAAACGATGGTGCGATTATACAAGAATCATTCTGTTCAGGATTTATGAATTGACGATTGATGATGAATTTTGGGGATGACAACACTTTTGAGTGTCACAAAAACCTATCTTTAGAAGCTGGGACACGGTCGGATTGATATTGATTTTCAAATCAATTTTTCTATTCAATCAATGAGATAGTAACTCACTGGTTCACTCTTATTGTGCTGTCTACTTTGAGACGTTCCGGTAATGAGAACATGTTGAGTTTGATGAATCTAATACAAATGTGTTAGAATGATTCTATACTTCAGCTGGAAATCCTGTCAAGGAGATTCTTATAAAATTGAATCTACCTGATGACAGGTCAATCCTCATGGATTCGAAGGTTACTCCAACCAAACACATGCAAATGACAAATCCATATTCGTCCCCTCGCTTTATTGCTAACTATTTTAATGCATGAAACTTAAAGATGAAGTTGTACCTAATTCCAGCTGACTCACAAGATTCATAGCCACATGCTCATACCCGACCGACAATCATAAATACATCATGAAAGCTCAAGTACATGTTTCAAGACTTCCCCTACTCTGATACCGTACGTTTTTCCTGAAGTAACAAAGTATTAAAGTCAAAGAAATTCAAAGAAGTTTCCGTCACTCTGATACCGAACATCTTTCTCGAAGTGACGAAGTGTTAAAGTTAAGAATTTTAAGAAAGATGCAACTTTAAAGCTTTTTAAGTCAACAAATCAAGAAAGGTATGAGCATGTCGGTCCAAAAGTCACAAGTTCACAAGATGGCAAAGTTACAAGATGGCGAAACGAGATTATGCTTGGTTGATGATCTCAAAGTGTTCAAGATCACAATTTCACTTACAAGTCAAGATAAAGGAACAAGCTCGTGCCTAAAGTCAAAAGACACTACAACATATTCACAAGATAAAAGACATGAAGTTTACGAGCTGAAGACTAAAGATAAAGCATAGTATGCTAGGATTAAATTTTTGTAAATTGGAGTGACCTCCCTTAGGGGGAGATTGTTAGGATCAAGAAAAGTCTCGGTCACTTCCAATATTAACTAGTCAAAGCCCGTAGTTAGTCAATGTCTAGTATGATAAGCTAATATGGCCCAAAGGCCCATGGAAAGCCTCCCAAGGCCCATGGCCGGCCAATATTGTAGTATAAATACCCTCTCCATGCCTTGGAGAGGGTGTTGGTTGGTTTTGTATTCTCATTTCACTTATGAATTACATGTTTCTTACTTTCTCTCTCTAGAATACATCCTTCCTTCCACTCTCTCTCACTAAGTTCCTTCCCATCTCATATCAAAGATTACTTGTATTCTTCAATTGGTATCAAGAGCCATGGAGTGGTGTGTTTAGTTTTTGTGTTTAAGTTTTCTTTTTGGTTCGTTTGTTTTTGCACAAATCGTCCTTTATTTTTTCTTTTTTTGATTCCAAAGCTATTGTATATACTAATGGATTATTTACCTTGGTAAATCTGATCTAGTATCTTTAATATATAGGTGTACAAGCTTTGAATCTAGAAAAATATCATTTTTAGTCATCTTTTGTGTTCAAAACCTTTATAAAGAACGAAATCTTGATTTTAAATTTTTCGGCTTAAAAACCTTAAAGTTTCTATTTTTATTGTTCCTGTAGGATTAGTAACACTAGTTTTACAAGTATTTTTGCATAACAATCATCAAAAAGGTGACTTGTGTGGAAACCGAACAACTCAACTAAGTGAAAACCGAACAACTTGACTTGTGTGGAAACCGAACAACTTAACTTGTGTGGATATCGAACAACTCGACTAAGTTGGAAACCGAACAACTTGGCTTTTGTGGAAACCGAACAACTCAAGTTTTCAAAATTATACGGTTTATTTCGTTGACTTGTAAAATCCCGTGAAACATTTATTTGTTTTTCCCGGTTTTGTCAAGAATTGTAAAATCGCGTGTAGTTTCATAAATTTAAACACTTAAAAGGAAACTTAATTAAACACAATTTCTTTCTACCACCGTTCGATCAACCAAGTAATCTTTTAACATACAAATTTCTTAAAGACGACTCTAGCTGACAAAGCAATTCTTTCGGGTGCTGACAATCGTCTACCAATGCTGGAAAAGGATATGTATGATTCTTGGAAAAGCATAATGGAACTATACATGCTGAATAGACAAAATGGACGAATGATTCTTGATGTAGTTTCCCTTTCGATTTTAACTTATTTATTTCCCGAATTTTTGTGTCAAATTTTCAAAAACTCCCCCTCGAGTAATGATAACTTTTCAAAAGTTGACCAATGTTTGCAAAAACTCTCCCTTGGAATGAAATCATGATAAACACTTAGTCCGAAAATGAAGATGGTTGAGTTTAAAATAAAAACCCCCCCTGGAAAATATAACATTTTCACATTCAATTTTTGTGAGAGATTATTGTTTTTATTTTATTTTCGAAATGATGTATATGAATGAAGATTTTCCAATTACTCCCCCTCAGATTATGATTCCGTATTTTCAATTGAAAGCTTTTTATAAAAAACTTGGAATCATGAATCTAATCATGTGATCTTTAAATTTATTATTATTATTATTATTTTATTATTTTTTTTTTTAATATGAAAAATCTTTTTGAATTTTTGTTTTTTGTTTTAAAGTTTTTTATTTTTCAAAAAAAAATTCTTTTGTTTTTAAAAAATGTATTTGCATGTTTTTGAATTATGATCTTTTCAAGAAGATGACTTTGTCAGGCTTTCCAACTGTGTTGGAGTCATACATCTCATACCAATGCGATGAACTAGATACTCAAAGCGTTCTTTAGGAAGAGCTTTAGTAAATAGATTCGCAAGTTGGTATTCTGTTCTGACAAAGTAAAGTTCCACAGTACCCTTCTCAACATGTTCCTTAATAAAATGATACTGGATGTCTATGTGCTTTGTCTTTGAATGCTAGACCAGATTGCATGAGATAGAAATGGCACTCTTGGAATCACAATACACCAGAATCCGGTTGCATTTATATCCATAGTCTAGCAGTTTTGTACACATCCAAATGACTTATGCACAACATGCAAACAAGGAAAGATATTCAGCCTCAACAGTTGACATTGTAGTATAATCTTGTTTCTTTGAACTCTAGCTCACAAGCTTTTCACCTAGAAATTGAAATTCTCCTGATGTGCTTTTACAGTCGTCTTTACATCCTGCATGGTCCGCATCTGAATATGCAATTAGTTCAAATCCAGAATCCTTCGGATACCATAGGCCCATGTTATAGGACTGTCTTAGGTACCAAAAGATCCGTTTAACCTCTTTGAGGTGTTTGACCGTAGGATGTGCTTGATAACGAGCACATACAAAAGTAGCATAAGTAATGTCTGGATGACAGGCTGTTAGGTACATTATCCCTTCTATCATACGACAATAAGTCGTTTGATCAGTAGAAGTGCCTTGTAAATCAGCACCCAGTCTCTCAGTTGCCATGGGTGTGCTCATTAAGACGCACTCATCTAGACCATGTTTCTTTAACAACTCAATAGCATATTGTGACTAACTTATGAATATTCCACGAGGATATTGATGAACTTGAAGTCTAAGAAAGAACTTTAGTTCACCCATCATCGATATTTCAAAAATATTTTTCATTAGATTTGCAAACCGTTTTGAAAAATCTGGATTTGTTGATCCAAAAATAATGTCGTCAACATATACTTGAACAAGTAATATGTCTTCCCCGTGACGTCGTGTGAACAAAGTCAGGTCAACAATACCTTTAGTGAACCCATGTTGAATTAGGAAAGAATACAATTTGTCATACCATGCACGAGGTGCTTACTTAAGACTGTATAGAGCTTTTTTCAACCTGTAGACGTGATCTGGAAATTCTGGATCAATAAACCCTTCAGGTTGGCTGACATAAACCTCCTCTTTCAATGGACCATTGAGAAAAAGCCTTTTTTAACATCCATATTGAAAGATAGTGGTATTCTATGAGCACATAAGCAATAACCTCCGAACGCCACAAGACGAGCAAACAAGGAGCAAATGACTCTTCAAAATCAATGCCTTCTTCCAGCCTGTATCCTTTTGCCACAAGACGAATTTTGTTTTGAATTACAATATTTTTAGCATCACACTTATTCTTTTAGAGCCATTTGAGAGCAATAATATTCTTTCTTGCTGGTCGTGGAACGAGTTTGAAGTCTCTCAAATTGATTCAACTCATCTTGCATGGACTCAATCTAACTATGATCTGCCATAGCTTCTTTGATATTCTTTGGTTCAATTGTGCTGACGGTTAATGCATACATGCATACCTCAAAATCTGTGTGTAGCCGTTGGCGAGTCAAAACCATGGTTTTTGGATAGGACACCAAATAACTTTGTGTCTAGAGATGATCTTTGTCCAATATGATTGAGGGTTATACTGGTGGAAAAACTGCACAATTAATGAGTTCTAGGGCTGTTGTAGATGACTCAATTTCCTCATGACTTGGAGGATTATATGAAACAAACTGTAAATTGCCATCAAAATCAATAGAATCTTCTTGATTGAATTCATCAGCCTCTGTTAAAGAGATTGGAGAGGTTTGTTCATCAGATGTAGTTACAATGGGAGGAGCCTCATGTTCGTCAACAATAATTAATTGATGTAAAAGGTGATTCTTCAATGAATTATTGAGACGTAGTGCAGCCGGAATTGATGGGTGTAATCAGAAAACATTCTTCTTAAAATAATCTTTAAACATTGGACCGAACAAATTATCCAAATCTTCTTTAGATGGAATATTCATTGTTTCTGCTGATGAATTATAATTGATGAATCGTTGAAGCTCGGGTTCTAAACAATCATGTTCAGAAGCCATTTTTGTAAGCTCATCAAACTTGACATGAATGGTTTCCATAATCTTTTTGGTCCGTCGGTTATAGATTCGAAACCCTCTTGATGTTTCCGAATAACCAATAAAAACCCCAATGTCTGCTTTTGGTTTCATTTTTCCAAGATCATCTCGGTCATTTGTTGGATAACACAAGGAGCCAAACACATAAAAATACTCAACATTCAGCATTCGACTGCGTAATAGCTCATAAGGTGTTTTGTTATATCGTGTATGAATGATTGACCGATTTTGATTAAAACAAGCGGTAGCCACTGCTTCAGCCCAAAGAAATTCAGGTAATCGAGAAAAGATAAGCCTTGTTCGAGCAGCCTCAACAAAAGTACGATTACTTCTTTCAACCACTCCATTTTGCTGAGGCGTTCGAGCAGTTGAAAATTGTTGCATGATGCCTAACTTTTCATAATGAGCTTTAAGAGTCGCATTTTAAAATTCAGTACCATTGTCAGTACGAATCTTACAAACTTTGGCTTTATAATTCAACTGAGCTTGAGCAATGAATTTCTTGATGATCTTTGGAGTTTCATCTTTCGAGTGAAGAAAGTAAACCCATGTATATCGAGAATAATCATCCACTATCACAAGAATATATTTCTTTCCATTGATCGAAGCTACCCTCATTGGTCCAGCTTAAATCCATACGAAGTAATTCCAAATTTGGAGAGTTATCACTTGGAACTAAATTTTTGTTGAATGAGAGGCTTTTCCTTGCTTTTTCCCCTTTCACCAAGCAAAACCAAAGTGATCCATATTCACGATATTTGAACTTGAAAGACCACAACCGAAGTAAAGTCTGGTAAGATCGTTTATGGTACCGAAATTAAGATGTGAAAGTCTGCGGTGCCATAACCATGACTTTGTTGATATGTTTTGGATGTTGACATTTCTTATGATTCAAAGATTGGATCTTTGTAGACGAAAATGAGTGATATTTGTGAGAAGATTTCCAAACTCGGTAACAATTGTCAAATTCGGACAACACTGTTCTCGGATAACAAGTAGTCTGAAAGTCGGTACACTTCTCGAACAGAACGAAAACTCGGACAAAGAATACTAACAAACTCGGTACACTTAAAACGTATTAAACTCGGAAATACTCTTAATCCAAAAATCAATTATATCAAACTCGATAGAACCGAGTCTTGAAAAATTCGTTGACTATGGATTAACAATAACCACAAACTCGATAAAACCAAAATTTATGATGACTGAATAATCCAAAACACTTATAACGTCAAATTCGATAGAACCGAATTTGAATTCCGAGTTTTAGAAATTGAAGAATTTGTTTTCAAAAACCCAATTCACGATAAAATCGTGAAATTGTGGAATTTTAACACCTTGTAAGCTTATTTCCGAGAGTAAAATCACTAAGTCCTTATTCACACATTTCGATAAAACCGAAAATGTGTGAAAACTTATAAAACTCGATATTCAACCGAGTTTATCAATAACCTCCTAATATACGTTTTTTGATAGAACCAAAAATGCGTATGTTTCTATTACAACACTTTTTCTACCGAAATTAAACTAATAGTGATACTGAAACTTCCGAAAATATAAGACAATGTTCCGAGTCAACTATAACTACTTTTGAGAATGCGAAAAACACTACTAAAAATGTCAACGTCACAAGAATAGGCCTCGACAAATCTAATAAAACACTCGATAACGTTCAGACACTCGAAATAGCTGCCAAAACACAACTCGAAAGCTCAAAAATCTCAACCGAATTCACCGAATGTCATCTTGAGGTTCTCGGACGGGTAAAAACTCACAAATCGAATCACTCTAATTCTCTAATGGCGTATGATACCACTTGATTAAGGTCTCTGTTTTATCTTAAATCATACATAATCAACCATGAAAGCTTAGAGAGAATAGTAGAGGATGGCAGATATTTAAATTTCAAATGGAGAAAAAGGAAAAGTTTATACAAAGGCATCACCCTCAAATGATGAATAAATAAGAGTATTTATAGGAAAGGAAGTGAAGTTTTCCACTTCCTTTATTTTTCTAATGTATCACTTCTATCCCATATTCTATTGGCAATTATGCTATTTCCTTACATTTTAGCAATAATATACCTTATTACAAACTACTTTATTCTAAATAAAATAAAGACTAATGACTAAATATAACTAAACCACATAATCGACACTTTTTATGAACCTAACAGTAAGTATAGTTGGATCTTGGTGATCTTTTCTAGTAGTGTAGTTAGGTGTGATTATAGTAGTGGCTTGGTGAAGTAGTGGTGTAAAGAAAACTAAGGTGTGAAGAAGTGTTAGATTGTGATCAAGTCGTGAAGCAAAGTTGTGTAGTGAAGTTGTGAAGTTGTGGTAGATTGGTTCTAGCTAAGATTAGAACTCGACACATAGCTTAGTGTCAGAAATCAAGATAAGCAAAAGTTGTGTAAGGTTTTCTCCGCCATAAGGGAGCTTGTTGACATAGTGAAGAAAATTCTAGAGTTAGATGCTCGAGGAGTGATTAAGATTCTTGATTACCCTTTTTAAATATATATAAATAAATATATAATACTTATAATAAGGATATTCAAAAACCTTTTTGGTGGTGTAGTTGGCACCGTAATGTCCCTCGGTGGGTCTACTATGGCAAGCTATGAGGATATCAATAGCTTCTTGGCCCGCAACACACCGCCGGATCACTGATCCGCACATATTTTAAACAAATAGGGCTTTTCCCTAAAGTAATTTGTAACAACATCCTTGAAAACATTGTTTCTTTTGTTGGGACGACATCCCTTTAACAATGAAATTCCCCGCGTGGTAATTTGCAAAATCGGCAAACCACGGGGTACTTGAGTCACCACGAAAAGTCACCATATTAAGTGTCTCGATAAGGGGAATGAGGAAACATTTTCATTTAACTCCTTTTGGGTCGAGCACATTTTCATAAGGATTTTCTAATCAGGAAAGATGATCGGCCGCGAGATTCTTGGCTCCTTTTGTGTCAATACTTTGAATTTGAAACCTAGAAGGAGGAGAACCCAAACCAGAGCAACATCTCGCCTTGAATCTTTTAGCAAATAGATAATTTAAGGGCAAGTGAACTGTTTTTTTTTTATACACAATGCTTTTGTTCAAGATGAGGTAAGACCAGAATTTTTCGAAGGCATACACCACGGCTAACATTTCTTTTTTTTCTCCTGTGGTGTAAGCCGATAAAGCCTCTGCTCATTGTTTTTACTAGCATGAGTGTATAGGCAAAGTGTTTTTTTTATGCGTTGCCCTAAGAACCGCCACACCTAAGGCAAATGTCACTTGCAATCGCACATAAGCTCAAAAGGGTAAGTCACAATCCGAGGGGCCAATCAAGATTGGAGCTTCAGTAAGTTTTTTCTTTAATGTTTCAAAAGCTTGAATACATTCATCGGAGAAGATGAACGAGCAACGATTTTCTGCAAGAAGATGAGTCATCGGATCGGGAAATTTTGGAACAATCTTAATGATTCGTCGTAGAAAAACCAGCACATGACCGAGAGAAAACTCCGTGCGAACATAGCCCCCTAGACGCGACAGTGGGCGCTGAGTCAACTCTAGGCAATCACAATTTACTTGTGCTTTATCGGACCTCAATTCCGAATTTTCTAGCATAGAAATCATACTGGCCAAGACAAAATGCTTTTCTTTAACCATAAAAGGGACTCTTTTATCACCCAATTTAGACAAGTTGGTGTCTTCAACACACCTTTTTCTATCTGCCAGCTTGTCCACAAACGAGAAAGAGGCAATTTCGGAATGAATTCCCAAAGACCAAGAAGTCGTCCATGAAGACTTCCATCGTTTTTTCGATCATATCATGAAAGATAGCCATCATACACCTTTGGAACGTACCCGGTGCATTGCATAAACCGAAAGGCAGCAGAACGGTAGGCGAACTTGCATAATGACACGCATGAAAGTTGTCTATTCTTGATCATGAGGTCGATGGGAATTTTGAAGGTAACCAGTGAAAACCATCGAGAAGAAACAATAGTAATACGTCTTCCCGCTAATCTCTCAAGCATTTGGATCCATAAACGTTAGTGAAAAGTAGTCTTTACTAAACGGGTGGCTTCATTTACTTTCGGCTGTCAATACTTACATGCCATCCGTAACCCAACAAGTAGGAATTAACTCATCTTCTATCATTTTCACAACAGTAAAGCCACCTTTTTTCGGTACGCAATGTACGAGGCTCACCCAAGGACTATCCGAGATCGGGTAAATTAATCCGACGTCAAGAAGTTTTTCAACCTCCTTTTTCTAATGACTACTCATGGATCTTTTGGATTCACCCGTACTTGTGTTGGCCCGCCGTTTTGTAGTCCTCTTCTTCCATAAGAAGCTTGTGAGTACAAAATCATCTGGTTAATAGACCCCTTAAATGTCGAGAGTTTCCCAAGCAATAGCTCGCTTGTGTGACTTCAAAACCTTATGGAGCAAGGCATTTCCCTCGTGCTCTCTCAAGTCTTTAGCAATCAAGAACCCGGCGAAACTTGTGTCGTCGACATTTCCAAAATGCGTACTCAAGATGAGGTGAGTACTCATCCTTGAGTTCGACCATGTTAGAGTTCATCAATGAAGATTTATCACATATTTTAGCTTCACAAACTTTTGAGTTCTGTTCGAATTTTCAGGCAAATAATGTCCCTTGAGTGTGGAGGGGGGTACAATGACGGATAATCATTTACAAGAAATGCCTTCACAAGAAGAAAATGTCCCTCTTCCATGGTCGTAATAAAAGTCATCAACTTTCGGTAAAGGTAGGATCATCTTTGAGAGAAATATGAAATAGCGTAGCGACTTCCTCGAAAGAAAATCAACTATCCCCCAAGGGAGTGAGGGTCGAAAGAAGAGGTAGAACGATCGGTATAATAAGGAGTGGGTTAGGCCACTCGCTATCACATTCGGACAGGAAACCGAGAACTTACTTGAGAATAACTCACTCCATAAGCCAATCAATTGACGTCGATTCGGTTAATACCGAATTATCAACATTAATTCGGAGTAATCTCGAAATTTGATATGAGAATGAAATGTTACGGCTTCTTTTCCACGCACACAAAGAGTTAATTCTCCTTCGTAAAACTAATCAATCACACACCACGTCCGACTTTTTCTCTAAGAAGCGATCTCTCCCAAGAATTAAGGGGAACACTCGTGAGGATCTCAGTCAAAGTCAGAGTGACACAGCGCAGCGCACTACGAAAGTTTGGAACTTTCCTACTTTTAACGTAGACATCTTCCGGTTCGACCGAATGGTTGGTGTAATCGAACGATCCGCAATTTAAGATCTACAAGTATAGTGAGCTCCGGAAGGAAAGCATTTTCTCTCTCACACGGATAATGCATGATAATTTATGCTAGCGCCAAGAATCGGCCAAGGCTAAGAATTCATCCAGTCGAAAATCACACGGTATTAGAAATTGCCAGCGTCTCCAAGTTTTACCGGGTAACTTTTTGAGGAGACCGCCGAGCAATGCTCATTCAACGAGTTCTTGCCAAGTCAAACAATTTTTCTGTTAACTAATTAAACCTTAATACGTCCAGGCAAATTTAGGCATGAGAAATTTAAAGCATCTGCGAGCTAGTGTCGAAATGCAACCATCTTGAAAAGATTTCTGGTAAAACATTCTCAATTGGATTGTTAGCTTTTTCTCATATCTTTTGGTCATTAAGTCTAGAAGGATATGGAATTGATGGTTTTGGGTTAGGCATTGGAGCACTAACAGTAGCAACAACGGGCTCAGAATTTGGTACTTGGGGTTGAACTTGGACAACCGAAGGTTGGACGTCTTTGGTACTTTTGTTATTACAGGAAGGCTCACTGTGTCCATTGTCACCTCAGACTTTTCACGTTCCACTTACTTTTAAGAGGAGTTGAAGAAAAAGTAGTAGGAATCGTGGGTCCTTGATAAGCAACACCACTTCTGGCATAGTGATTAGCATTCAAGTCATTTATTGGGTCACTAGCAACGGTGTTGCAGGAAGAGAACCCAGCCTTGAAGATAGAGCGGTATTGGAATTCATCGCAAACTTGGTAAGCAAATACCGTTAATTCGTCATAGTGATTTTGGCAATAGTTTTGGGTTTGGTTTTGCCATTTCTCATAACCCCGCATCATTAGCTTTTATGTAGTTTTGAAAATCATCCTTCGACTCACCTTGTGTTTGAGGAGCCGGAGCTTGGTAAGGTGGAGCTTGGTGAACCGGGGGTTGATTAATCAGAGGTCGATAAATTTGGCCTTGGTTGTAATTATTCCCCCGATTTTGGTTGTAACGGTTTTGGTTATTTCCTTGGTTTTGTTAAACGGGAGGAAAATCGGGAGGTCGAATTTGATTAGCAATCGGGGCTCGGTAACCGGTATTTCCTTGATTTAAATTATCCGCGGCGGCTTGGGAAACATATTCTTGAATATTGTCACGATAAACGTTGCCATCGGTGGCAGGATAAGTTTGGTAAGAATGAGCACCACCGCAAGTTACACAATTTTCCTCGACCGCTTTTACGGTAGCGGGAGCTTGGGATTGGTTTTTCTTATCGAGAAGCA
This sequence comes from Tanacetum coccineum, assembly GCA_026074375.1. Classification (NCBI taxonomy): domain Eukaryota; kingdom Viridiplantae; phylum Streptophyta; class Magnoliopsida; order Asterales; family Asteraceae; genus Tanacetum; species Tanacetum coccineum. Next base: position 16,192 of record BQNB010128758.1, read on the forward strand.
AAGCTTTCACCATGTCTTTAAGTTCGGCAACATTGGGAGAAATACCAGGGTAAAATTGCTCGTACTCAATTTGGAAACAACCGATTTGTTACGTGAATTACAAACTTTGGATTTACTCTCGATGATTCTTAGGCAATCCCGAGGCATCTTATCCAAAAAATTACCACCCGCGGCGGAATTCAACGAATCTTGATCATTAGAGTTCAAAGCATTGTAGAAAGTATCGAGTTGATGTAATTCTGAAGAACTTCCATGAACTAGTGGTTACATGCCCGAAGGAATGATTATTGAATCGGTCCCCATGCCCTCGTAAAAATTTTCATCCAAATCGTTTGTTGAAAATCTCATGATTTCCTTTCGAAGGTTTGTTGTTTAAAAGAGGGAGAAAGAATTTGTTGATAGAATTTCGAAACAAGATCATCACATGTAACATCGATCGAGGGGGTTCTTCAAGCCAAATCTGGGCGGTACCCTCGAGGAAAATGGGAAAAGCAATAAGCATAACTACTTAACTTGGAGACGTTCGTGAAATTCATATAGAGATGAATCTTGTGAAATAATCCCGATTGAGCATGAGGGGTCTTCTTTGTCATGTCCAAAAAATTGTTTATTTTGGACAAGAGTAAGCAAACCATCACTTAAGCTCAAAAGTTGTCCGCAGGTGATCTCAGGCACAGAAACGATGGCCATGCCGTAACCCTCGGAGGGTGCTTCGAGCATTTGAGCCATAGGTACGGATGTATCGACCATCCGTAACTAACGGAGGGAGCTTGATTATCAATAGGTTCCACAAGATTAAATGGTTCAACAAAAGTCGGTGGGACTTGTTGTTGACGGTTAGAATTACGAGATTGAGAACGAGTGCGCATGCACTAAAATGTAAAAAGAAAATTTATACTAATTTTTTTTAATTTTTTTATATATTTTTTGGTTTTTCAACAATGTATTCACAATGTATTTTAATAACAGACAATGAGATAAGACACTTAAACCTAATAATCAACTCGCTTCTCGGTAACTCTTTAAAGAGAAAACGCACAAAGGAGCGGATGAGTAGGAAAGCGCGAAGCTATTAAAAACCTTTCTCCTTTAGGGTCGTAGTTCGTTGGAACGACCCACCTTATACCCCTCTTAGAGTTTGTTTAACTTTCAAGCGTTGAACGTACTCGCGAGAGACACAAAAGGTAAGTTTTTGATCTTTGGTTCGGGAACTTATTAATGATAATACTTCAATTGAAAGTATTATATTGATGGTGAATTTTATTTCTTTTTATGGATAATTTTTTTAAATTTTTGGTTTTTTTATCTTATATATACTAATAATAAAAGAAAAAAAATCTTTTGTATTTTTTATAAGAAAATAAGCAAAATAACTTCACACGGAAGGATCTTCAAACACAAATTGTCAAACGCAACGACAATCATATACAATCATCCCCGGCAGCGGCGCCAAAAATTGATCAAGATTCTTGATTAACCCTTTTTAAGTATATATATAAATAAATATATAATACTTATAATAAGGATAGTCAAAAATATCAATTGTAGTAAACCAAAAGTATGATTCCCGGGTCGTTATCTCCAACGAGGAATGCAATTAAAAGTCGAGAGTCGTTTTAATAATCGATGCTTGAATGGAACAAAATTTAGATTGGTTTTCTAAAACTATGGGAAAGTTAATGCAAACACTTAAAAACAAATAAGGGAAAACTATTTTAAACTTAAAAATGCAAAACAGGGATCCTAAAAATGCGACCTAAAAACTAGCTAAGGCAAATCTTAACCCTAAAAATGCAAATTTGGTTTCCAAACCTCTAAAATGACAAGAAAATTTTCTGAAAAGAAATTATATTTTTTTAACTTTTTTATAATTTTTTATAAATTAAAAACCTATTTAATCAATTAAAATTCTAGAAAATAACAAATTAACTCCTAAAAATTCTAAAAAAATGATTTTCAAAAGTCTAAAATATCATAAAAACTCAAAAAAACATTTTCCACTACTTTTTATAATTAAAAACTATTTCCTAGAATTAATTTAAAAAGCTAAAAATGAAATTTAAAATCTAAAAATGATGAAAAAGATTTTAAACTTTGTAAACCTAAAACTATTTATTCTAAATCTAAAAAATATTTTTTGTATTTTTCTGAATTAATTTACTATTTTTAAATCATTTTCTAAATTTTTAAACTTCAAAAAATAAAGAATAATAACAAATAAAGGGGGAAAAATCTAAAAAATTTGCAGGAAAGTCCTAAAAGTTACAAAGATCCTAGGAAAAATAAGCTGGTTAAGCCAGCTTATCGAATAAGCTCTAAAAAGCTAGAAATAAGCTACGAATTGGCTTAATAAAAAGAGAGTGAAAATGTGTATAAGTATTTGATTATGCAAAGATAAACCGAAAAAGACCCAAGGGCGAGTGGTAGTGAGTGTTGTGTAAAAAACGTTTGGTTGAATTGGGGTAGAGGTCTCGGGTTCGAGTCCTGCTCACCCTTGGCTTCCCCCAATTCCCAAATGTTTTTTACATGCCATTTTTTTACAACTTTTTAGAAAACTTAAAAATAAGCACTTTTTACAAAAACACTTCTTTTATAAACCCCGAATAAGCACTAAAATAAGCTAAGAAAAACAGAATAAGCTTAAACTTCACTAAGCCTTAAAAATGCTAACTGTTAAGCAAATTTAAGCACTAATAAGAAAACCACAAAGAGAAATAAGCTAAGGTAGATGATAAGCTATACCTAAAAAGCATTTTTGAACAAAAATAAGCAACTTCAATAAGCTAGAATGGCAGAATAATCAAAAAGCTATAAAACTTAGAAATTTTAAGCTAAAAGGCAAATAAGCTCAAATAAGCTCTTAACTAAAGAGAATAAGCTAAAATGGGCTTAAACTAACCTAATAAGCTATACTAAACCTAGAATAAGCAAATGCAATAAGCTAATAAGCCTAAATAAGCAAATTAGCTTTTTGGCCAAAACTGTTAAGCAAAAAGGCCAAAAGGGACTTTTCTAGCTTATTTTTAAGCTAGAAAA
>BQNB010128759.1:5627-19227 GCA_026074375.1 Tanacetum coccineum
TATCTAAACAATTATAAAAGACAAATAATATAAGACAAGAGATAAGAGTAAGAACAATCAAACCACAACGCGAGGATTTATAGTGATTCGGTAACGAAGCACCTCTTTGCCCTACTCCACTCCCCGAGCAACAAATTCGAGAGTTTTCTTCACTATGTTAACAAACTCCCTTATGGCGGAGAAAACCGTACACAACGTTGCTTACACCAAATTTAAGACACAAAGCTAAATGTCGAGTTCTAATCTTAGCTAGAACCAATCTATCACAACACAACTTCACGACTTGTTCACGACTTCACAACTTCATGACTTCTTCACAACTTCACGACTGCTTCACAACTTCAAGACTTCTTCACAACTTCATGACTTCCCTTCACCACACTACTTATATCACAACTATCTAACACTACTTGGTAAGATCACCACGATTTAACTATACTTACAAAGATATGCCAAGATCTAGCTACTACATACATATACAAGATTTACAAATGATTTACAAGTTATGATATGGATGCAATAAGATTGCAATACACACTTGAGGTGTAATACTTCTTCACTTAATGATGGGAGTATTCTTCTCTTGCACTTGAGGAATTGAGCTTGGATCACTTGGAAACAAAGCTTTATGATTAAATGATCAAAGGATTTTAGTAAGATGTGTTAGCTGTTTTAGAACAAAAAGAATAAGTGCAAAAGGTGAGAAAATAGTGGAGAAAAGTCCAGTATTTATAGGACAGACTGGAGGAGCGTCAGTCTATGGGCAGTCTCCTTAAATAGGTGGGCGGTCCCCTTAAAATAAAGGGGCCGCTCGTGTATTTAAGGGGGCCGCCCTAGACTGGGCTGTCCCCATTTTTTTTCTTTTGTGTTGGGAGAATTTTCTATAACTTTCTAGCCGTTTTCAAAACGTAAAGATGTGAAAAATATTGATAATGTTTTTAGGCATTATTTCTATCAACAATCTCCCCCTTTTTGATGATTACAAAATTTAAACTCATTAAATGTAAAATTATTTTTAAACAAGTATTTAGTGAGTTTTATGTCATTTATCCCCCTTTTTGTAGAATCAAAAAGGAATCGTCAAGAATTGCTAGTAAAATCGACGGAATAAATGCTCCTCCTTGATGTGTGCTCCCCCTCGTTTGAGGGCACCAAGGAATCGAGCTATGGTTTCTTGGCTACAAAAATAAGTTAGAACAATACAAATATTTCTAACATGCAGCAAGAAGGAAGGAAAAATATGACAAGTGCAAGCAAACATCAAATCAAAAGATACTTCATTCATTTAAGACAATGTGTGTGAACTACACACAAGCATACATAAAAAGACAAATATGCTTTAGAAGCATATTAATACAAAAAAAATCCTAAATAGCCATTGAAGGATTTTTGACTTGCTTACGACACAAAAGGGTTTTGACGATTATTTGTAGGCATATTACGAGATTAGTTGGTTGTTGATGGAGAGTTTGGAGCGGAGGCGGTTGTGGAAGGGTAATCTCTTTGAACTCTAGGTGGTGGATATGGTCGAGTGAGGAGGAATTCAATCAAATTGATATCCTCACTTAAAGCAAGGAATTGTTTTTGGGTGAAGATGCAACAAGGGCAATACCCAACATGGGTTTCAACTTGGTTAATGTTGAGGGTGTGTGGTAGGTTTGGAGAGTAAGGTGATGAGGGAATGTTGTTTTGTTGTTGAGAGAGATGCATGGCTAAGAGGTTTGATAGGTCTTGTAGTTGATTAATGTCATCAACTAGGCTTTCTCTACTTAGAGATGGAGGTGGTGTGTGCTGAGTTTGGTTGTCACTTTGAGGTGGAGCTTGAGTGTGAGTAACATGTGAATTGATAGGTAAGATGGGAAATGAAGGATGTGAGACAACTTGTGGTGATGTGGGAGTGTCCTTAATGTAAGGATTTGGTAATGCTTGATTGGGGTGATTGTTTTCTTGAGATGGTTCATGATGAGGAGTGAGTGGTTTTGGCATTGGTGTAGGTGAATTTACATTGAGCTCATTGGATGTGTTACAAGGGTTTAGTTTCTTCCTCCAAATGGGTTTCACACTCATTTTGGCTACCCTTGATGGTTTGGATGTGGGTTTGTTAGGAGATGTCATTGGTGAGGATGATTGTGATGATGATGGTTGAGAATGTATTTATAGTGGAGGAAAGGTTTAAATTAGGAAGAATGAACATTTAAAGGATCAAATCCAAGAAATGTTTGTGAATTTAGGGAAACAGTAGCTAAGTCTAGAGGGTATTTGGTCAAAAAGGGATGAAAATACTGTTTTACCCGTGACTGTCTAGGCCGGTCCCCTTAATTAGGGGTCGGTCCCCTTAAAGATAAGGGGACCGCCCTTTATGAATTAAGGGGGCCGCCTGCTGCTATTTCCCAGATTTCCCAAAAATCGATTTTTCTCAAAATTTTGTGTGAGGGTTTCTGTTTTGGTGGTTAATTTGCAGCAAGTCCATCCTTTTATGGCAATTAAGATTTTTTAGCACATAGCAATTAAGCATTCAACATTCTACATATATATGACAAGTTGTAGGATAAAACTATTTCACATAATTTTGGCATATAATCATATATGAATTAAAGACCAAAAGAGTGAAGAGCATATAAAATAGTAACTAGATATAATGCACAAAGAATTTTTCTTGATAAGAGGGTTAAGTTAAAAACGAACCAAACTTTTGTGCAAATATTAGTGTGTGCCTAAGTGCGACAAATGTGGAGTAGCGATTATTTCGACACTAAGACATATAAAACCTAAGAAATAATCCAAATGCTCCTTGATTTAATTTGGCTCAACGAAGATTGTCAAAAATATATATTAGATTATATACTTTTGACAACAAGTAAGAGAACATTATGCATATGTGAAAAATGTTTTTAGCATATCTAAACAATATATGAAAATTAATTTTCATGTGCTCCTAGTTGTGAGAAAGACTTTTTAGAAAATAATAGATTAGGACTATTGTGTATATGTATAATGAGATATGCATTTAGATAGGAGAATTTGTAAAAGTTTATTTATAGACTTTTCTCAATCTTGTGTTTTTGTGTAAAATAGAAACCTAGACATAAAGAGAAGAGAAAAAATATTTTAGTTAGTCAGGAGGGTGGTCCCCTTAAAGTCTGGTCGGTCCCTTTAAAATTAAGGGGGCCGCCCATTATGAATTAAGGGGGCCGCCCACTGTTGAGAAAATTTTTTTTCCCATATTTTGACAAACTGTTTCTTTGTGAGAGAGTCATTATGTCATTTCTTTATTATGCCGAAAACTTAATCTGTAACACCCCCAAATTGGGTCGCAGCGGAATAATGAGTTCGGGAGCGTTACTTCATAGATCAATGGCACAAGATATGAGAACGTCCTCTAAAAGAGTCGTTTAAAATAGGATACATTGGATTTATTGAAATTGTTTAATTACAAAAGAGCAACGGCTCATTTAATTGTTTCAACATTTGATAACATAGATTTTAGTTCATACAATTATCCCAAGATTGTATTGGACTACAAATCTTTTTATGCATGACTCCCACAAAAGACTACCCCGGATGTATCACTTTACTATAGCAACCATCGTGCCTCATTGACCTAAGAAAACATGCTTTAAAACGTCAACATAAAGTTGGTGAATTCATATGTTTATGTAAATATAATGTAGGACCGTAAGATTTCCAAGTATATGATAATGCAACAGATGCAAACTCATAAAGTGTAATTCCGTTTTCCCTTAAGGCTCATGTCACAGAGCTTGAATTGTATGATTGCAATATAAATTTCTCAACATTGGCCCATGATGAAGTTCTAACCCGCAACATCCTAATCGACATGGTATACGTCCGTTGTCCCGTGCAAACGGCACAGTGAGTAGAGACTCACGGTCCGAACGGGGATTGTCAATCCCAAAATAGAATCTATTTAACATCGCGCTCACAAAAAGTAATTGACGGTTCAGATAATGGGCACAGTTGGGTATATCGCTACTTAGTCAAAAACTTAAATCATGATAAAATAATACTCTTCGTCCAAATTTGTTTTAAACGATGTCATGTTCTCACCCTAAAAGTTGTAAATCATCATATAGTTAAAAACATGGGGCTATGAACTCACCGTATGAATGTAAATGATGTACTTGGTGAATCAAGTGAATGGAAACATCACGGATTAAGCCGAGAATGCCAAAACCTAATTAAATATAGGCCGTATGAGTACAATGTATTTAATATAAATACTACATCACAAGTTATATAGTTACACCACCACCTAATAGTCTTTATTTGTTTTAAATGTCAAAAACAATGTTTAAACCGTACTTATTAATAAAGGTGTTATGTAATTGTATCCGTTTAAAATAAAGTTGTGGGTTTTCTGTCTCACAATCGATTGTTTGTTAATATATCTAGTTTTAATATTATTATGATTATATAATGATATTTATATATTGGTTTAATTGGTTTTTTATAAAATAGTGTAACAAAAGTAAAATAGTGTAAACCGGTTTTATAAACCTTATTTCTTCATCGTTTTAAAACTCCGTTTTTTTGTCGTTATTTTATATCATGGCTCCGTATTAAGGTAAAGTATATTCAAAATATTATATTATATAATTTTTATGCCCCTAATGAACAGTAGTATTTAATTTTTATTATAAAATGTTATATGATAAACCAACGCTTTTATCTCAGTAATCGTGTCGTTAACCTTTCAAAAGTCAGACGAACTTACTGCATATTTAAATCGTTTTGCTTATGTTCTTTATCATGTTGGATTCGTTATTTGAAATCGAATCAGAATCAAATTTTAGTATTTATGTTATTGTTTGAGTACTGTTATGAACGGTAACAGTAAGTGAAAGTGTTTCTAAAAATATTTAAATACTTTTTATAACTTTAATTATTGAAATCGTATTTTAATTGTATCTCGTTCGTTTTAATTTGGTTTCTAGTGATTCCAATGCCCACGTCTTTGTAATTAAAAGCTCTATTTAGGAAAATTATTTCTCAACAGTACACTGTCATGAACAGTATCCTATTTTTATAAATGTACTTTTATAAAAATACTTTTTAACTAAAACTTGTAAATAACGTATCACCTTCATTTTAAATCCGTTTTTCGAGTTTCTTACATGTTTGGATTCGTCATGAAAAGTAATATCTTTATAAAATATTTCCCTAAATATATCAGATCTAAAACAGTGGAAGTTTTTATAAAATGACTTTTATAAAAATACTTTTATACATTTAATTATTGTAAACTTAAAAATGGCATATCTCCTTCGTTATTTCTCGATTTTTCAAGTTCCTTATATGCTCACGATCCTTGTGATAAGTACTAGTTAAATAAAATATAAAATATACGTGTTTATACATGAATTCAAACAGTAGGTACCAAAATAGTTTACATGTTTTTGTTTTATAAAACAAGTTTTATACTTCCATTTATTAAGAGCTTTTGCACCATTCTTTTACTAGCGCTCCCAGATTGTTCTTTTTAGAAGGGATAATTTTTCTGGAACATCTAGACCTTTTATTCCAAAAAATTTGAATTTCAAAATGTTTGTTTTGAATAAAATATTTCTTTAATGTTAGAATATGTTTTGTAATGATTTATAAAAATTGTTTATAACATATATAAAAGTGTGAGGTTGAATAAAAATTTCATTTGATCATAAAATGCATTAAGCATTTATTTATTCATACCTTGAAGTGATATAATTTTCGAGATGAAAAATTACTACTAATAACTTGTTTACGTTTAATTTTACATTGAACGTTTTTATATTTTGTTATTATCAAAACGTAAAGATGTAAAAAATATTGATAATGTTTTTAGGCATTATTTCTATCAACAATCTCTCTCTTTTTGATGATTACAAAATTTAAACTCATTAAATGTAAAATTTGACCTAATCTCCTATGCCATAGTGTGGAGTTTTCGTCCAATGTTGCAAGGCATATTTTGTCTTCCGGTTTATTTCCTAGTTTCATTACATATATTCCTCCTTTCCTAATTCCTTTTCCTATAACTTTTTCGTCTTTGATTATTTTGCTATCGTGTTCGGTAAATATTACTTTGCATTTGTTATCACATATTTGACCTACACTAAACAAGTTATATGTTAGTCTCTAGTCGCTCAACATTTTTAATTATTAGGGAGTCTTGAGAAATCGTACCTTTGCCTATGATTTTACCGCGCAAGTCGCTCCCAAAGATTACGTTTCCTCCGTTGTATGCTTTGTATGAAGAGAACAACCTTCGATTACCGGTCATGTGTTTTGAGCATCCACTATCTTTAATCCACTCATCGGGTTCCAAGTTTACTCCTAATCATATTTCATCGGGCGCTTGAGCTACAAGGCAAGTTTCATCTTTAGTCTTTCCTACTTCATCTTCTCCATTGTCACTCCATGCTCCTCCAATAAATGCTCTTTGATCGTTGTTCTTTGGCGGCTTTGAACATTCTCCAATGAGGTGTTTTGGATACACATCTAAAACATTTTCTTTCACTTTTACCATAACCATCATTTCTACTTCTTTGGAATGTTTTTCTATCGCCTCGTGGTTGTCTTACAAATCTTCCTCGTCTCTTGAAGAATTTCTTAAATTCTTTTACGGCCATAGCATACTCTTCGTCTTCACTATCGGAGCTTGAGCTATCTTCATCACTTACTTCCTTTTTCACTTTAATGAAGTGATCTACTTTGTTCTTTTTGTCTTTGACCGTTTTTGAAGTCTTCTTTATTACTCTTCATAGACTTTAAAGTTTCCAATAAGGTCGTCATGAGGTAAGGTTGTTTAGTTCTTTGTTTCTTCATATCACATGTGACCTTTCGCGCGCCTCACTTTTGGATGTAATGCCATAAGAAATTTCCTAACGCAAATTCTTGCTAAAAAACCTTCATCAAGTGCTTTTAGACTTGTATAATGTGTTTAAATTAGCAAAGGCTTATCTAGTGCATTCCTCTTCCGGAATCGTAAATGTTCATTATTGTTGAAACAAGAAGAATCTATTTTGTTAGCTTTGACTTGATTATTACCTTGATATGTGATTTGCAATGTATCCTAATTTCTTTTGCGGTTTGACAAAATAAAAATTTCTCTGTCGTATTCTTTACGTGACAAAGCATTATGAAAGTATATTTTAGCTTCATATGATTTGTAATGTTTTTCTTTTAAGATCATTATTTTGTTTATGAAAATGTACAAATTCATCCCTTTTAGTTTCGGTGATTATTTTGAATAGGAGAAGGAAAATCATCATCGGTATTAACATGTCAAAGAGCTAGATCTTGTGGACTCTTCACTTAAGTTTTAAATATATTTTTTTTCAATAAATAAATTCATCACTTTCAAATAGTGGTGGTCTTTGCATAGATTGCCCTTCTAAATATTTTTCCGATTCCATAGATCGATTCAAGTTTTAAAATACAATTTATTTTAAAAATCTTGGTTTAGCAGTGGCTTTGTACCAATTTTGGAAAAACTATAAGGGGGTGTTGAACTAAGTTTACCGCCTTTTTTTAATTAAAGGTTTTGAGTGTTTGTAAAAATTATAGAATTTGAATTTAGGTGATACTCAAACACTAGCACAATTCTGAACAATATATTTATCTAAACAATTAATAAGATAGTATGAGGAGATAATGTAAGATAAGAGATAAGAGTAAGAACAATCAAACCACAACGCGAGGATTTATAGTGGTTCGGTAACGAAGCACCACTTCGCCCTACTCCACTCCCCGAGCACCTAACTCGAGAGTTTTCTTCACTATGTCAACAAGCTCCCTTATGGCGGAGAAAACCGTACACAACGTTGCTTACACCGATTTACGACACAAAGCTAAATGTTCGGAGTTCTTAATCTTAGCTTCTAGAAACCAATCTATCACATACAGACTTTACGACTTCACAACTTCACAACTTCTTCACAACTTCACGACTTCACTTCACCACACTACTTATGTCACAACTAACTAACACTACTTGGTAAAATCACCATAATCTATCTATACTTACAAAGATCCCCAAGATCTAGCTATTACACATAAATATAAGATATACACAAGATTTACAAGTTATGATATGGATGCGATAAGATTGCAACAACACACAAAGGTGTAATACTTCTTCACTTGAGGATGGAAGTATTCTTCTCTTGTTACTCCACATTTGATACATATAGGCACACACTAGGCTTATAAATGCAAACACAAGTCTCTTTTAAATACGTTTACAACACATAGGGTTTTAAAAGCACTACAACTATTTAGAGTATTAAAACTATTTGTCTAATATGGCTTCTATTGAAGACTTTATTACATACTTGTCTACATGTTATTCTTGCTAAATACCCTTAGACTTGATCATGCTTAAAACAAAAATTACATCTTTGCTTGCCTATTTTCTTGCTTGCTAAATGTTGTAGACTTAGTTGGCATAAAAACTAGGACTTGCTGCAAAATGGCCACAAAACAGTCCACCTTTTTACCATTTCCTGAAACAAAACAAAAACATGGACTGTCTGGTCTTTTCAGGTGGCGGCCCCCTTAAATCAAACGGGCGGTCCCCTTAAAATTAAAGGGACCGGCCATACAATTAAGGGGACCGGCCACCTGAGACACGATTTTCACTGTTTCCTTCTGCTCTTTGACCCTCTTTCACCTAGACTTAGCTATAATTTCCCTGAACTCACCAACACCCTTTGGATTGACTTTCTAACAATGTCTATCTTTCCTTAATTACACAATTTTCCTAGTATAAATCAACCCTCATCCTCAACATATTTTCCACACTCACCTTGTCTTCTCCAATGTCTTCTCCTCACAAACCTTCACCCAAACCTTTAAGGGTTGCCAAAATGTCGGTAAGACATACATAGAGAAAGAATTTGAACCATTATAACTCTTCAAATGAAATGCCCAATCCATAATCTCCTATCAATGAACCTACTACTCATTCAAACCATGTTTCGCTACAATCTCACTCACTTCCACTTAGTGATTCTTGTGACACTAATGTTGGACAAGCTTCCATTTCACCAAGCATCAATCAACCTCAAACACAACCCCCATTTCCTCACTTGCTCATCAATCCACATGTTGCTAGTGTGCTCCATGCTCAAACTCCTATTTCACCTCAAGGTGACAACCACCCACAACCTCCACTTCCTCCTTCTCCAAGTAGAGAAATGCTCATGAATGACATTAACCAACTTCAAGACTTATCAAATCTCTTAGACATGCACCTCTTACAACGTAACACTTCCTCATCTCCTTACTCTCCAAACTTACCTCATACCATCAACTTGGATCAAGTTGAACAACATGTTGGTTATTGTCCTTGTTTCATCTTTACCCAAAAACAATTCCTCACTTTGAGTAAAGATATCAATTGGATTGAATTTCTTCTCACTCGACCACAACCACCACCTCAAGTCCACCGAGATTACCCTCAAACAACCACCTCCGCTCCAAACTCTCCACCAACAACCAACTAAGCATATTAAATGCTTAATTTTTCTCGCTTTCAAAATAAATGTCCAACCCACTCCTTTTGCAAGCAAGTCCAATAGTTTCCTATGGCAATCTAGGAATATTAGGATCTTTGTAGTTTAAATTTTATGTATGTTGTACTAATATGCTTCAAGCATATTATTTCTACTTGGTGTATGCATGCTTGTGTGTTACACACAATCATTATGCTTAATGAATGGACTTTAGTCTTATGTTTTAATTATGCACTTGTTTGCTCTTTGGTAGATTAAAATTTTCATATCCATAAAAGTTAAGCCTAGTTGATATATATTTGTGATTATTAGTTTACACAAATAACTTGACACTTGTTAAGTATTATCTACATGTTTAAATATTTTTCCTATTTGCTACATGTTAGAAATGGTTGTCTTATTCTTCTAACTTGTTTTTGTAGCAAAGATACCATAGCTCGATTCCTTGGTGCCCTCGAACAAGGGGGAATACACATCAAGGGGGAGCATTTATTCTGTCGGTCTTACTAACATTCATCGGCGAAGCCTTTTTTATTCTACAAAAAGGGGGAGAAATGGAAATAAAACTCAGTAAAAACTTGTTTAAAATTAATTTTACATTTAATGATTTTAGATTTTGTAATCATAAAAAAGGGGAGTTTGTTGATAGAAATAATGCCTAAAAACATTGTTAATATTTTTCGATCTCTCTACGTTTTGATAATCACAAAATGTAAAAACAATTAATGAAAAATTAATTGTAAACAAGTAATTAGTAGTAAATTTTCATTTCGAAAATTTAATCACTTAAAGGTATGAATAAACAAATACTTAATGTAGTTTATCATCAAAGGATTTTTTATTTAAACTCACACTTTTTATAAAAATGACACAAACATTTTTATATCTTTTACAAAACATTTTTAGATTTAAAAGAAATGTTTTATTCAAATAAATATTTTAAATTCAAATTTTCTACCCAAAAACGGCTAGAAATGTTTCAGAAAACACCTTCCCCGAAAAAGACAAAAAAGAGAGCGTCAGGCTTGGGCGGCCCCCTTAATTATAACGGGCGGCCCCCTTAATTTTAAGGGGACCGGCACCCTAATTAAGGGGACCGACCACGTGTTTTTTTGTCACAACTTGCCTATAAATACTAGACTATTCCCCACTGATTTTCTCACATTTTGCACACACTTTCTTTTTGTTCTAAATCAGTTTATTCTTTCCTTTCTTTCCTTTGATCATTAAATCATAAAGCCTTGTTTCCAAGTGATCCAAGCTTTGATCCACAAGTGCAAGAGAAGAATACTTTCTATCATCAAGTGAATAAGTATTATAGCTTAGTGTGTGTCCTTGCAACCTTGTTGCAATTGTATCATATCTTGTAAATCATTTGTGTATATTGTGAAGGTGTGTATCGTAGTTGTGTATACTAAGTAGATTGTAGTGATCATTGTAAGTATAGTTAGATCGGGTGATCTTAGTAAGTTGTGATAGATTGGTGTGATCGTAGTAGTGTCTTGGTGAAGTGAAGTTGTGAAGCAAAGTGAAGTTGTGAAGTGAAGAGAAGTTGTGAAGTAGAGTGAAGTCGTGTAGTGAAGCCAAGTTGTGAATTGTCGTGAAGTGGTGTGTTGTGTTGTGATAGATTGGTTCTAGCTAGGATTAGAACTCGACATTTAGCTTAGTGTCGGAAATTGGTGTAAGCTAAGTTGTGTACGGTTTTCTCCGCCTAAAGGGAGCTTGTTGACGTAGTGAAGAAAACTCTCGAGTTTGGTGCTCGGGGAGTGGAGTAGGGCGAAGAGGTGCTTCGTTACCGAACCACTATAAATCCTCGTGTTGTGGTTTGATCTTTCCATCTCTTATCTCTTATCTTGCACATTTATTTACATCTTATCATTACTCACTTGATTAGTTAAATTGTCTATATTGTGCATATTATGAATTCACATAAAGTCGAATCTAAGTTTTTATAAACAAACATAACATTAATTTAAAAAGCGGTAAACTATTCAACCCCCCTTCTAGTTTTCCACAAACCTGAGACCGTCTAACTCTTAGCCCGTCAATAAAAAATCAGTTTCATTTTTTAAGTCGAATTCGAGTCCAAAACCTAAACATATAATTATAAATAATGTTAAGGTTCCCGTTGCTGGTGATGATGAAGTTAAATGTTTTTATATACCATCTTTAAAACCCGAAATTGGATTTAAAAAATCTGAAGCTAGGTCAAAAACTCCACCTCCTAAGAGAACTAATAATTCTCGTCCTCGGTCTAAAACACCACAACCTAGGAGAAATCTCGGGAGACAAAATTACTCAAATGTATATCCCATAACTTGGAATAATTTCCAATAACAAAGTTACGTACCGTGAGGAATTTGTCCACCATTTCTACATCCTAATCAAATGCAACGATTGCAATGGATGTTTAATGCTAACAACTTTGGACCTATGAGATATTAGAGACCAAATGTTTGAGTTGTTATGTAATTTAAATATATGCTTGTGAATTGATTTGGAGCCCGACAAGTGGATCAAAGATAGTGGATGCACTAATGTAACAAGAATAAAAAACACCTTCGGGAGGTCTTGGATGATCAAAGAACATAAGATGAAACATTATGTTTTTAGTGAGAGAAAGTAGAGAGAGGGTGAAATAACTATGTCTTTATTAGATTAGAAAAGAAGAAAAAAATAATGAACTTTCACACCCCTCATGGAGAGCCATGAAGGGTATTTATATGCCAAGCATAACTAAACTATGCCTAAATAACAAAAGTAACCCCTACGTATCATGCAATGTTAATAACTAATCCAATTCACGTGTAAGATGCCAACTTTACAAAATAGTAAGACTAACAATCTCCTTCCAAGATGGTGTCACACGTGAATTGGTTACAATGTTCCCTACAAGCAAAAATAAAGAAAAATGATAAGAATGAAGTCCAGTATTCTTTGAGATTGTCTTCGATGATCTACTTGAATACTCTAACTTTATTTCTTCAGCTTATAGACGAACACACAGTAAACATACTGCTGAGGATGACTTAGAAGTTTTCTCTACCGATGATCTCGATCTTGATTGGATTTCTGCTCATAACTTCCTTACATGTATTCAAAAACTTTCTTCATACGCTTCTGGTCATTATGAAGTTTTTGTATTAGTTGCATGTCTTGAGAAAGCTTCATTTTCTTTCACTTCTGGTCATGTCAAAGTTTTCTAGAATCTGCTTCTCATTTGTCAACCCTGAAGTTCTGTTATCCGAATACTTTGGCTTTGATATGAATTATGCTTTGAACTTCTTGTGCATTATCTTTTTATTCTGCTCCCTCCTAAACAGACACCCCTGAGACTGATAAGAATTAATTCACAATCTTCTCAAAGACCTCCTTTCTCACTTAGGATACTATGTGGGAGGGGATGATGCATCAACATCATCTCACTTAGGAAGCATTCCAGTTTTGTTGAATTTAGCCCAAAATACCCGAAGTACACACTTTATCCCTTTTAACGAAGTCAAAACCGTAGCACCAAAATCAATTAAGACCCAGAAATGCACCTTTTTCTCCCTCCAGGAAAGTGCTGATGTGAATTGCTACACCAAAGTCAACTAAGTCCCGAGTGTAAGTACACAATTTTCCCTCTATGTAGTCGAGACGGTAACATCAAAATGGTAACATAAAAAATCAACTAAGTACCGGATGTACACATTGAAGCACTAATCATATCTGCGGACTAACCTCCGGTATATTTTATAAAGCCCGATCAAGTGAACTTGTTGTGCGTCCTTGATGTGAACATTTCTCCCTCCAGGAAAGTGCAGATGTGAATTGCTACACCAAAGTCAATTAAGTCCCGAGCGTATGTAATTTCTCCCTCTATGAAGTCGAAACGGTAACATCAAAACGGTAGCATAAAAAATCAACTATGTACCGGATGTACACATTTCAGGGAGGTCCTATTACTGATTGACTCCTTAGTAGGATGTGTACACATGTAGAATACGGTTGACCTTGACCAATGAATCGAAGTATCGGGCACTAACGTATTCGTTACGAGACACTCTTCTACAGCCATGAGAGAAATGTATTCTCTCTTGATC
>BQNB010128760.1:0-15696 GCA_026074375.1 Tanacetum coccineum
AGTGTCCAATTTTTAATTCATGTGGCTTTCTAATCTTACGTCATGTTTATTCTCTAATTTTGTATATTTGCATAAAGACTCTATCCAATTAAGTGAGTACAAAATAATGCTCTTTTTTTAATATTATCTCACATTAAGTGTCCAGTTTGACTTTTTCAAGTCTTTTTTCTTAATCTTTGACCTTAATTATTTTTTTATGTTATATGATGCTTGATGCAAAATATATGAATTGATAGAGTTTTGAATTTATTTTTCATTGGTATAATTTTCAGAAAGTATTAACACAAACACAAATATTTACGGTCAAAGTTGATGATAAAAGACCTCAAAAAGTTAAACTGGACACTTAATATGGGACGGAAGGATTATCATTTTTAACTGTATATCAAGTGTTTAGCCATGTTTACTTACTTTTCTATATTTAAATTTAAATTATTTTACTTTTTTATAGCGCGTTATCTTTTTATGTTCGTTCCCGGTTACATATATAGAATATTTGCATGTCAAAGCTTGATCCTTTTGCATACTAAAAGGTAGGGACGGCACTTGGGTCGTGTTTGGGTTGACGGGTTCGAGTTGACGGGTTTAAATATTTTAGTTACTCGTGTCGAGAGTTCATCCCTAACCTGAACATATTTATTAAGTGGGTTAGTCGTTTGAACCCGTTTATAAAACAGGCCAATTGTGTCAACCTATTTTTTTACCCGCACTTATTTAGCCCCAACCTAACCTGATTATTTTCGTGTCGGTCTTGGATCGTATTTCGTGTCGTGTAATGAATTACCACATCTACTAAAAAGTATATGAAATGTTTATTAGGATACCATTTTTCTAAATTTAAACTATTAGCTTGATCTTAAATTAACAAAGTGTTCTGTTTACTTTGATAACTCGATACACTTTTCTTCTTTTCCCAAACTCATCAATAAGAAGGTTTTGTGATTAATGATCAAAAAAGAAAAGAAAAACATGCAATTCTTAAAGGTGTCAAATATTTCATTAAAAGATAAATCATTACTACATGTCTATGGAACACATAAATGTTTTGAAATATCTTTACAAATTTGTACATAGTGTTTTGTTTTATATACTTTTAGTGCGATTGAGTTTATGTTGTATAAGTAACCATTTAGGCTATAGATGTACAAATGGGTTTCTAAACATATTGATGTTCATATAAAAACATGTTTCGTGAATTTATTAAAAGTTAACAAAGATTATTATTTTAACAATTTACAAATTGTGACTTTTATGGTTTATAACTTTACATTATATATATTGTGAAGGACTTATAGTAAAAATGATAATACATATGTGTTGTAATTTTCAAATCTTTTCTACTTTTATTCTTTTTTTATAGTCACTCGCGAAACCCGCAGGTCTATAGTCTAGTATATATATATTAAACATCAAATTTTTTTATAAAATCATATCCACATCTAAAACATATCAATATTGGGTTAGATTTGTTCGTAATACAGAAGCTTTTTCGTCGGCATATTTTTTATTTAAGGAATCGCTACATATCTGTTATATATTTGATAAATTTTGTTTTGTTAATTAAAAAATTGTTGAAACTTGAGGGTTATTTTATAATTTTTTTTTAAGTAATTGTAATTTTTTTTAACTTTTTCGGTGGGATATTTGGGCTTTTTTTCCCCTGCCTTTGATCCACTTACGAAACGATGTGGTTTACCATCGGCTATAAGATGGATAGTAATTTAAAAGATAAATATTAAGACACAAATTTCAATTAGGTAACATTTTTGAGTTGTCGCTCATTGATCGAGTTTATGATCAGCATTGTTGGATGCTACTGTTTGGCGTTGTTTTAAAATAATAAGCAGGTGTACATAAGAAAAGAGTCTTATCCTCAAACCTCACAAGAGGTCTAGGGCTAAACTTCCCAAGATACAAATTTGGGGGTAGCTAGGGAATGTGTCGGAAAGAGTCACACAAGGATGTCCAGTTAGACGGCGTATATTTGAGTTAAAGACACGTCTTCTTCAGCCGGGTAATCTAAGCGGAGAAAACCTCGTCATTTACCCTCAATCTAATGTATTTATATCTATATTTCTATATCTATACTATATTATAATGTTTTTACATTGTGTGTTCTACTAAAAATTAAGATACGGATGTGTGATCTTAACCATGCATCTCATTATTTTACTAATAGTCGGGACCACATTATAAAATGTGTCACTTCTCAATTAAAAAATCACTTTTATTTTTAAATTGAAATATATTTTTATCTATTTATTTATTATGATCTAAATTCATCGTATTTTCGAAAAAAAATTTGCTCTTTAATTTAATATCAGTTTTGATATGTTTTTATGCATACTTAGTTTTTTCTACATTTTTAATTGATTTTATTTTATTTTGAGTCAATTTTTTTACAACTTTAAACTAATTTTAATACATATAAACTTGATTCATCAAAATTATATATTGTAGTTATGAAGAGAGTGTTTGACGGGTAAGAGTGTGTGATGGTCTTTGTACATGCGAGAATAATAATATCAATATTTGTTGCGGAAAAGCTACGAGAAACCTAAACAAACAAACACAGAGTACACACATACATTTAGAGTGTTGTGAAACGAATTCGCTAAGCGGGTAAGAAATTGCGTGGATAGTGTTGGGTTAACAATTCATTCACTATATTTATAATATAACTAAATTTATCGTCACCGCTATGTCAATTCTAATTCTATTACCTAGACTACTTTTAAACATGACTAAATTTATTCATTTTGCTCCATAAATCTTATGAATACATAAGGGAAAAAGACTATTAACAATGAAGTCCAAATACTGATGTACACCTTGCTGTATTACTTTTCCTACATCAGCTTATCATAGATCAACTTGCCGCCGTGTGTTTAGGGCAAGAAACACGTAAGGTGCCAGCATTGGATATTGTTAACTACGAGTAAGTATCTGCCCACATTTACCTTTATATTGGAAATAAATGGCAAACTGATCTTTCAAATTATAAAAATTGTCAGAGCTATGAAGCATCCCGTTGGAACCTTGAATGTGAAAGTTGTAAGGATAATGAGCCTTAAAAGAGCACTTTTGTTCTTTGACCGCGAATGTTTTGTGGAAGTGGGACTAACCAAAGACAGCCATCCATCAAAAAAAACGAGTATGATAAAAAGCTTCAATCCTGAATGGAATGAAGAATTCCCTCTAGTTGTAAAAGATCTTGATGTTCAAGCTCTCGAAATTACAGTTTGGACTGGACAGGTATGTTTTCAAGAATCGAACTAGTGATTGACAAGTTTTATAATCATTGTCATCTTTACCAGTTTGGTTTTTATTTGAATTATGTGAAATAAAAGCCATGCTCGTGTTTCGTTATGTAGCCCGTTCCTCATAGAATCTGGATGCATTACGTGCCATTGGAAGATCTTATTCCAGAACAGCAGAAGACTCTAACGTTTGATCTTTTAAAACATATGAATTTCAATCATTCGGAAAACAACAAATCATACGGCCAACTCATGATTGAATTGATGTACAAATCAGTCACACGTGACGGAGTCCTGAATTATTCTGAAGAGGCAAATGAAATGAAAAAGCCTCTCAAGGTTGGAGGCTGGCTTGTCGTTTCAATCCTTAAAGCCGAAGACATACAAGCAACGCATCCATTCGTTTATGTGACCATCCAAAATGATAGAAGACACACCATGGTATGTGTTTTGATTAAATATATTAAGCTAGCAATGCTGATTGTTGATATTACCCTCTTGAATTATTTTGTGCTAACTTTGGACTTGGTTTTTGCAGCTTGCAAAGAAGAGTTTTGATCCGGTTTGGAATGAAGAGGTTATGTTTAGTTTCGAAAAGCCACCAACGGATGAGATTTTGAAATTGGAATTACATAGTAGCTCGCAGATCAGTACAGTCTGTCAAGTGGTAGGATTGATACTTAATTTACTTCATCATAACAGTAATTCAATACTCAATGTTTGTTTTCTTTATTGTGAACATACTGTTTCTTCTCTTAGACTAAACGGGGACATGTCAATATTAGCCTTGCGGATATCATGAAGAAAACACAGACAAAAGAGATGTACCACCTTCAAGGAACAACGAGTGGCGGTCGGATTCTCGTGGAATTGCAATGGAGAACCTCCATCAGCTAGATGGTAGCATATATAGTAGTATAACTCATGGCGGCCAAAAATGTCGCATTGGCTATGTTTAGTTTAAAACTTAACATGATTTAATCCGAGAATTTATTTGATCATATAATGTAGCATATATAGTAGTATGTGTTAGTTTATATAATTATTGGTTTATATGTATTGTTTGTATTGTTTATATTATTATTGGTTTATTGTACTCTATATATGTATTCGGTTATGAGGGTTAATGAGATACGACACATTTATTATCCTACATGGTATCAGGCATGGTAGATCCAAAACCCTAAAACACTACTCTTCCGCTTCATCAATCTTCCTGTTCATTTTTTTGTCGATCGTTGGTTTATTCGATAACGAGTCGACCGGTGTGGTTTGTTTATGGTTTGTCGATCGTTGGTATAATAGGTTAACCAGACGACATTTATATTTTTTTTGGGTTGATCGTTGGTTTCTCAACATAACCAGTCGACACCTACTTTTTGGTTGTTTGTTTGTTTACTGTTCTTCTATTGGTTCATTATTTATTAAACCCTAGAATCCTAAACACCCTAATTTATTACACACTAATATACAAATTGTACCCTAAACCTAGCATCACACTGTGCTCGATCCATAAAACCTTCTAAATACCAATTCCTAACCCCTAACACAATCAAGATGACCGGTGCTGCCCCACCTAACCCTCCAGTTATTCTCCTCTCGGACAAGCTTCAGGCTCTTACCAATCTTCACACCATTATTCCGGTTCTTTTGGATGTTGATGAGATGAATTATTCATCTTGGATGTATTTCTTTCAAAATTTGTGTCGGGGTTATAATCTTCTGACATGCATCTTGGGTGAGGAGCCTTGATGTGTCGTTGTGTGGTGTTTATTTATGATAGTTCAAGTTTTAAATTTATATTTTGCCGACTTAACCAAAAACAACACTTTAACGGGCAGTGTACCCGGTTGGTGGTAGATTCATGGTAAGTAGGGTGTCGAAGAAGCGAGGTTAAATCTCTCAATTTATTTATATTTTGGTTTATCTAATCTAAGTTAATTCTAATTTAAGTCAAACATATGCTAATTCTATGTTAGTTCTAATCCTAATTCTAATAGGTAAAATGGGGGGTTTCAGCCTGAGAGACTGGCACGGGTCTGTTTGGTGACTACAATCAATTCAAGACACTTTAACCCACGCAAGCAGATTAACAGAAGATAAAAGAGCGGTCGAGCCTTATGATATAAAACTGTATTAGCCATCATTAATCCGATTAAAAGTTGGTTTGTTTGCTCAGTGCAATGATTACTTATCTCGAATAGGCATATCATTCTTAGACTTAGGCGGGACTTCATCCTAAGACCTAGACACATTAATTCTGTCACAATTAAAGCATCCGCATAAACCATCCTTATTTGCTGATTATAATCTATCTTAGGGATTAAAGCAATGGTAATCTTGTTAAACCCTAGCTCATAGAGACTTTACCCACTTACTGCTTATTGGTAATTTATACTCTAGTAGTCCACTTGTCCAACTATCCAATGGAATCAGAACATTATTTGTTGAATTATTTAGATTCATCTACTAGTCAACATGTTCAATAAACTAAAGGCAATTTCCGTTAACTATTTAAGCCAGAAGCGTATCATTAGCACGATTTTAGAAGGACAATACTTGTGATCCTATGATTCTAGATGTATAAATTACTATATGGAGAGCTATCATGGTATCTAGATTACTTGGTCCGTATCACTAGATCCAGTTGAATGATAGGTCGCATACAAAAGCACGTAAACAAGTATGAATTGATAAACATAAACTAGCATGCAACGATAAATTAAGCAATCGAGATATAAACAAAACCAAACATTCAGATCTTCATAATAATGGCTTGTACCCGAATGTATTAGCATTCAAACATCATAATTAATACAAGAATAATTGTTTTTGCCAAGGTAAACTAACCGAGTTAACGAATGATACCAAAAACTAAACGATTACAAAAGTATAAGAAATTACACGTTGTCTTCTATGGATTGGAATGCATTGCAAGACCTCTTCTACTCTTTTTCTCATCTGAAAATTGACTTTTGTGGTTTAGGTATCGAAAATATGATTTAGAACACTTAAAACTCGTTTTTGAGTTTTGTATTTATAAGGTCTGGAAGTCGGTTCGATACGGCGTATCCAAAGGATTGGATACGGTGTATTGGAGTTTCTTGGAGTAGGGACCACGTTTGATATCTTCCAGAATATTTACATACTATATCTTCAATACGGCGTATGACTTCTTCTAGATACGGCGTAATGATCTTCTTTCCTTTGTGGTCTTTTGTGAGTGCAGGCACGGATACGTCGTATCTTCCTTGATGGATACGGCATATTGGTCTTCAGAATTGTAATCTTCAAAATATCTTCATTTAAGCTCAAAAATGCGCGTCTTTTGCTAATATTCACCAAGTACTCCGTAATTATTGGAATTCTCGAATATGAACGATTAAGTAACAATTCTTTGCAATAATTATACAAAATGGGTTAAATACATGGGATAAATGATGCTATAAAATAGACATTATTTGATGTCATCAAATATCCCCCACTTGAATCCTACTTGTCCTCAAGTAGCCTTTAGAAGTCTATAAAAAATGTATCCCTAAGGATATTTTCCGTTAAAGCATTTATTTGATCTATTACAAGTACACAATCAAACACCTCACGAAATAGGAAGATGAAAACACTTAAATTACTCAAATAATCTAGGTGGTAACATGTAACTAATTCGCTCAATTGCTAGGTCGTGACGAGTATTTTATCATAAGCTTGGCAAGGATACACATCTCCACCGCTAAAGCTAAGGAGTAACAAGTTTATAAAGGCAAATATGGGTTTGTATGAGAAGGCTTAAGGTTGATTACTCTAACTAATCTTTATTGATACCAATATTCTAGGAGGGCGACAAAGACCACACATACACACCCGTAACGACGGAATAGACACATGTGATTGCTCACTCCCACCTCGAATAAGCTAAAGAGTAAGAATAGTATAGTAATATAAGTTATGGATCTTCTGACTTTCACCAATAGTAATAAACCAACAAGGCAGTTGAGACATGCATACATGGCCGTAACGGCGAAATAGACATGTACGCTCGATCACATCCTCATTCGCGTAAAACCCATGGTTAATGATTAGGAAAGAGAATTAAATTGTTGTTAAATAAAAATTATGAAACAAATTGATTAAGTCTAAAATACAAGTTGCTAGACACTTTTTCCCAACCGTTATCATCATAAAGACACAACTATTTACAACGTCTCGATCATATATAAAAAACAACAACCTAAGTTGGCGTTCCCGTAATGGTCAACTTCCCATTCATCCCAAACTTTACATACTTTGCAAGGCAAGTGGCGATATCTTCCACTTTATACAATACTCTACATCGTCGATTTGTATCAACGAATGATCGATTCCTTCTTGTAATTCCTTTGGTAGTTGCGAAACGATTATCTTCAAACTTTCCTTCTCTTTTTTGTTACAATTTTTCTAATTTTTTTTGCTATCACTATACTACGAAACTCAGTGTAGTTTTACCATTTTCACGATCATAATATTTCCGGATAATTCTTCATTCTTCGGACGTACCAATAATTACGATGGTAGTAAAAATACATGAGTTTTGACTATAATATACATTCCCATTTGCAATGTGCAAATTTCTTTCAACCGTACCAAAATTGACACAAGACTCGGGAAATACAAACTTTACACTACAAGCAACTAGCAATTGTAAAATAAACTTAATCTAACAGGGTAGGCTAAGGTGTAAAGGTGCAACAAAATAAATAATTGGTGTAGTTCCTAAAGGATTGGCTCTACGAGTTGTTCTAGGGGTATCTTACTCTTAAAGTGAGAGTAAACAAAGTGTTTATACGGGGGTTAACTAACCGGTGTAGTTAGTTAATAAGCAACATGTAAAGGCGATTTGGGTGTAATCCTAAAATTTACCAATTTAAACAAGTTACTCCATCTAAATTCATAGTACTTATCACTACGGTCTCGAATAGATATACCAAGCCAAGTTTTAAAGTCTACAACATCACCGACACACTCATATTTTTGTAGAATTTAGGTAAACATTTGGAAACGGATAAAGTTAAATCCTCATAATATCTAACAAGGGTTATTGTGTGCAGGTTATGTTTCAAGTAATTTCACAAAAGCATGCTTGAAATTTTATTAAATTTGAGCATAATTTAAGCATTTTAGTGTTAAAAATAGGACAAGTAAACATTCTAATTCCATCCCCCCACTTGAATTATACAACATCCTCGTTGTATAGATAAAACATTAAATACATGAATTAAAAAGAATTAGAATGAGAAACTCCCCTGACATTTGCTCGGTAAATTCTCCATGTTGAGTTTATTTGAGCAAGATTGTGTTGAACAGCCGCCTTGAAGTTTCAAGACTCCAACACTCCGAGATCTCCAGATTTGTAAATTCTACACCAATATTCGCCGATATTCTTTGCTTCTAAGGTCCTGTATAAAATATAGGAAAAAATGTGTATTTCTATCTTGGTACCTACGGTTAATTTAAACTAAACTAAACAAACTAAATATGGGTCAATCTGTTGAATATGCCGTATCATGTGCATGAATACGCCGTATTGACAGAATTGACAATAATGTTTTTAAGGCATAAAAAGTAAGACATGATAAAGTACCATACTATCATTTGAAGTATGGTATGGAGCCCGGATACGCCGTATTGTTGTTGGGAAGATCAATAACAAAATTAAATAACATTCAGGGTTGTCTCCCGGGAAGCACTTTTGTTTACAGCGAAGTCTTTAAGTTAGACTTTTCTTCAGCTTCTTTTTATCACTTGGTGCGTGTCACCTTCCATCCTTCATCCTTTTTCTGAAAAATATAAAAAGATTTGGTAGATTATGGATAAATTATCATCGTTTCTTTCTAAATTTGAAAATTTCATTATCTCTTTATAGCAATATATTCTTCGTTGGGTCCAAGCGAGTACTGAATAGCTTCAAACTTTTCTGCTTTGCACCTTCTTTTGTTAGGTTACTCATCAATAGAATTGGATGTATTGCTACATTTGCGCTTTGTCTGACTTTGTTCATTTTCCTTTTCGGTGTCGCTCTTTCCATGTGTTATCAGATAAGGTTTGAAGAACGAGTCAGTAGTAGTATTGTTACTTCTCAGATTGCTATCATCTATTATCTCTTATTCCCAATCCCCATTCATCCAGCCATGGAATATTACTTTTTTAGTTTTCATCCACTTTATTATGATTTTTAAATGACGTGTTTACGTTTGATAAGAATTCAATTGGATCAATCCCCCAGTTATCTCCTTCGTCCAACATTTCATCTTCTCCATCGTATAATTCGGGATAGAATCTACAAAAGAACGTCTCAACAAGTTCCTCCAAAGTGGTGATTTTTCCACCCCTGCAATAATCCATCCTTTATTTTTACATCACAGTCGGACCAACGGAGAGGTAGAGGACTTTCATTCGTAGTTGATGCGAATCCACCGCTCAGGATCGTAGATCAAATTGATCATTTAGTTACCTTAGCAATGTGATTCCACCAAGTGTTAATTATACGTTCCGTGATTTATGTTCTTTCTTTATAGTCCACCAAAAATGCCTTGATGAGTTCATTGTTTAGGTCTTTACTGGTGATAGAAAGATTTTGTTTCAGTTGGAGCTTTTTCCATGTTAGACATTTAGAAATGGTTCAGCCATGAATCTTGTAGTTACTTCTTTAATCAACTAGCTTCATAAGTTCTTCTGTAACAAGGGGTAAAATTCAGACAGGATTTGCTCTACAGAAGGATAGAAAAAAAAATTAGACACGGAATTCAAATATAAAAACTTAGGTTCTCGTTTCTATTATAGATGATTCAATACGCGTATCCAATGGTAAGTGGATAGCTCGTTAAATCAGTTAAATCAATACGATATATTTAAAAAAAAGTTTGATTCGAGTATGGTGGTAGTGGATATGTCGTATCGTGTTATCGTCCAGACGTGTATTTTGAAAATTATGTAAAATTACGCAAACAATTAAACTAACATATATTAAAGCAAACATTTAAACTAACAAATTATACAAATTATACATATTATACAAGAAAATTTAATGTCACTCAATTAATTAACACTATACTAAGCGTTAGATATAATCTATGTTAAAAACCTAAAACATCTTAAATAATAAATCAATATTATTTTCACTCCCCGGACAATGGCGCCAAAAAACTTGATGTGTCGTTGTATGTAAGTTTATTTATGATAGTTCAAGTTTTAAATTTATATTTTGCCCACTTAACAAAAAACTAAACACTTTAAGGGGCAGTGTACCGGTCGGTGGTTTGTTTCTAGGTAAGTTGGGTGTCGCAACACTTGAAGCGAGGTTAATTCTCTCATATTTTTTTTATATTTTGGTTTATCTATCTTAAGTTAATCTTATCGAAGTCAACCTATGCTAATCCTATGTTAGTACTAATCCTAATTCTAACGGGTAAAATGGGGGTTTCAGCCTGAGAGACTGGCACGGGTTTGTTGGTGACTACAATCAATTCAAGACACTTTAACCCACATAAGAAAATTAATAGAAGATAAAAGAGCGGTCGAGCCTATGATAGAAAACTGTATTAGCCATCATTAATCCGATTAGAATGTTGGTTTGTTTATTCAGTTTAAAGATTACTTATCTCGAAGAGGCATATCATTCTTAGACTTAGGCGGGACTTCATCCTAAGACCTAGACACATTAATTCTGCACAATTAAAGCATCCGCATAAAGCAACCATATTACTTGATTATAATCTATCTTAAGGATTAAAGCAATGGTGATCTTGTTAAACCCTAACTCATAGAGACTTTACCCACTTACTGCTTAATGGTAATTTATACACTAGTAGTCTACTTGTCCAACTATCCAATAGAATCAGAACATTATTTGTTGAATTATCTAGATTCACCTACTAGTCAACATGTTCAATAATACTCGTTGATACCAAGGTCACCTTATGGTCCAACTAAGCTCACAATCTAAGGGCAAAGATAGGTCGTTAATTGTGATCCTATTGGTCTAGATGTATAAATCACTATATGGAGAGCTATCCCGGCATCTAGATTACTTGGTCCGTATCACTAGATCCAGTTGAATGATAGGTCGCATACAAAAGCACGTAAACAAGTATAAATTGATAAACATAAACAAGCAATCAACGATAAATTAAGAAATCGAGATAAACAAACCAAACATTAAGATCTTCATAACAATGGCTAATACCCGAAGGTATTAGCCTTCAAACGTCATAATTAATACAAAAGTAATGATTTAGCCAAGGTAAACTAACCGAGTTAACGAATGATACAAAAAACTGAACGATTACAAGAGTATAAGAAATTACACGTTGTCTCCTATGAAATTAATCGCGTTGCTCGACCTCTTCTGCTCTTCTTCTCCTCTAAAAGTTGACTTTTATGGTTTAGGTATCGAGAATATGATTCAGCACACTTAAAACTCGTTTTTGAGTTTTCTATTTATAGGGTCTGGAATATGGTCGATACGACGTATCCAAAGTCTTGGATACGGCGTATCGAGGGTTTCTTGGAGTAGGGACCAGGTTTGATATCTTCCAGAATATTTTATTTTCATAAAGCTTGAATACGGCGTATTGCCTTCTTCTGGATATGGCGTATTGGATCTTGTTTCCTTCGTGGTCTTTGGTGAGTACAGGCACAGATACGTCGTATCTTCCTTGATGGATACGGCGTATTGGTTGTCAGAACAGTAATATTCAAATATCTTCATTTAAGCTCCAGAATGTGTGCCTTTTAGTTAATCTTCACCAAGTACTCCCTAATTACTACAATTCTCAAATACAAATGATTAAGTAACAATTCGTTGCAATAATTATACAAAATAGGTTAATTACATAGGGTAAATGATGCTATAAATAGACGTTATTTAATGTCATTAAATATCCTCCCACTTGAATCCTACTTGTCCTCAAGTAGCCTTTAGAAGTTTATAAAAATGTATCCCTAAGGATATTTTCCGTTAAAGCATTTATTTTATCTATTACAAGTACACAACCAAACACCTCACGAAGTAGGAAGATGAAAACACTCAAATCACTCAACTAATCTATGTTGTAACATGTAACTAATTTGCTCAATTGTTCGGTCGTGACGAGTATTCTATCATAAGCTTGGTAAGGATACACATCTCCGCTGCTAAAGCTAAGGAGTGACAAGATTATAAAGGTAAATATGGGTTTTTAAGATAAGGCTTAGGGTTGATCATTCTACAATCTTTCACCAAAAGTACCACTCCAACAAGGCAGTTGAAGCACACATACATAGTCGTAACGACGGAATAGACATGCGTGTTTGATCACATCCTCATTCAAATTTAACCAAGGGTTAGGATGAAGAATGATATAGGGTAGGAATCTTCTAAATTTCACCAATAGTAATAAACCAACAAGGCAGCTGAGACATGCATACATGGCCGTAACGACAAAATAAACGTGTGTGTTCGATCACATCCTCATTCGAATTTAACCAACGGTTAGGATGAAGAGTGATATAGGGTAAGGATATTCTAACTTTCACCAATAGTAATAAACCAACAAGGAAGTTGAGACATGCATACATGGCCGTAATGACGGAATAGACATGCACGCTTGATCACATCATCATTCGCGTAAAACCTATGGTTAATGATTAGGAAAGGGAATTAAATTGTTGTTAAATAAAAGTTATGAAACAAATAGATTAAGTCTAAAATATAAGTTGCTAGACACTTTTTCCCGACCGTTACCATGATAAAGACACAACAATTTACAACGTCTTGATCATAGATAAAAAACAACAACCTAAATTGGCGTTCCCATAACGGTCAACTTCCTAAACATCCCATACTTTACAAGGCAAGTGGCGATATCTTCCACTTTATACAACACTCTACATCGTCAATTTGTATCAAGGAATAATCAATCCTTCGTGTAATTCCTTCGGTAGTTGCGAAACGATTATCTTCAAACTTTCCTTCTCTTTTTTTGTTGCGATTTTTCTAATTTTTTCGATTTTTTTGCTAACACTATACTACGAAACTCGGTGTAGTTTCACCATCTTCACGATCATAATAATTCCGGATAATTCCTTCGATAATTCTTCGTTCTTCGGACGTACCATTAATTGCGATGGTAGTAAAAATACATGAGTTTTGACTATAATATACATTCCCATTTGCAATGTGCAAATTTCTTCCAACCGTACCAAAATAGACACAAGACTCGGGAAATACAAAACACTTTAAGCAACTAGCAACTGTAAAATAAACTTAATCTAACAGGGTAGGCTAAGGTGTAAAGGTGTAACGAAATAAATAATTGGTGTAGTTCCTAAAGGATTGGCTCTACGGGTTGTTCTAGGGGTATCTTACTCTTAAAGTGAGAGTAAACAAAGGGTTTATATAGGGGTTAACTAACCAGTGTAGTTAGTTAATAAGCAACATGTAAAGGCGATTTGGGTGTAATCCTAAAATTTACCAGTTTAAACAAGTTA
Organism: Tanacetum coccineum; assembly: GCA_026074375.1. Taxonomy (NCBI): domain Eukaryota; kingdom Viridiplantae; phylum Streptophyta; class Magnoliopsida; order Asterales; family Asteraceae; genus Tanacetum; species Tanacetum coccineum. The sequence continues at coordinate 13,764 of BQNB010128760.1, forward strand.
CTCCATCTAAATCCATAGTACTTATCACTGCGGTCTCGAATAGATATACCAAGCCAAGTTCTAAAGTCTACTACATCACCGGCACACTCATATTTTATGGAATTTGGGTAAACATTTGGAAACGGATAAGGTTAAATCCTCACAATATCTAACAAGGGTTATTATGTGCGGGTTATGTATCAAGTAATTTCATAAAAGTATGCTTGAAAAAAATTTTAATTCTAAATTTGAGCATAATTTAAGCATTTTAGTGTGAAAAATTAGGACAAGTAAACATTCTAATTCTATCCCCCCACTTGAATTATACAACGTCCTCGTTGCATATATAAAACATTAATAACGGGAATAAAAAAAATAGAATGAGAAACTCCCTTGATATTTGCTCGGTAGATTCTCCATGTTGAGTTTATTAGCAAGATTGTGTTGAACAGCCGCCTTGAAGTTTCAAGACTGCAACACTTCAAGATCTTCCAGATTTGTAAATTCTCCACCAATATTTGTCGATATTTCTTTGCTTCCAAGGTCGTGTATAAAACATATGAAAAACGTGTGCATTCCTATCTTGGTACCTACGATTAATTTAAACTAAACTAAACAAACTAAATACATGTCAGTTTTGGTGAATACGCAGTATCATGTGCATGAATACGCCGTATTGCCAAAACTGACAATAATATTTTTAAAGTGCATAAAAAGTAAAGACTGATAACGTCCATACAATCAATACGCCGTATGGTATTTAGCGAATACACCGTATTAATGTCTGGAAAGACAGACTCGATAAAATTAAATAACAATCCGGGTTGTCTCCCTGGAAGCACTTTTATTTACAGCGAAGTCTTTAAGTTAGACTTTTCTTCAGCTTCTCACTCGGTACGCGTAGCCATCATGTTGTCCCATGTGTTTAATCCATATCACAACAATAAGCACTACCAATAAGCAAGAATGAGTAGAAAATAAGCTAGAATGTAGAGAGAGAAACAAAGATGGAAGATTAGATTTAGAGAGAAAATGGTGAGTTACAAAATGAAACAAATGCAACCAACACCCTCTCCATGTGTGGAGAGGGTTTCTTTTATACCCTTAGCCATTTACTTGGCACATGGGCTTTCTTAATGGGCCGGGCTTGGTCTAACTTGGGCTTTAACCCTAAACATGGACAATATTAGGTTACAAACCAAGCCCGTTAATACCCGACTAGCCTATTACATTACAAGACTAATTGCGACTAATAAGACCGATAACATTCTTGTTCGACTTATATAAAATTAAGGCTAACAATCTCCCCCAATGTTGAGGTCTCTTTCTTCGAACTCCTCCATTGTTGAGGTCTTCTTTAAGTTCTTCTATTTCTATGTTGACGTTCTTGTACGACTGATAACATTCTTGTAGGAGGTTGTCTTGTTTTATCATTGTCTCCCCTGATGTTGAAGATATGATTTTTGACGTTTATGCTTTGCCTTGTTTATCTTCGGTCTTAGTCTTTGCTTGTTTGTAATGGCTTTGTTCATTCATGCTTTGTGATCTTGATCTTGAGCCTTTATCTTTTGACTTTGAGTTCTTGAGATCTTTATCTTGCATCATCTCCTTGACTTGAATCATCTTGATTTGACTTTCTTGATCATCTTGTGCTCTTGACCAACATGCTCATACTTGTTACATTCTTGTTTGACATATATAATCATAGGTCTAACAACCTCCCTAATTGATGATTCTTTATTTGACTTTGAGGCTCTTTGATGGTGGGGAAGTTTAGAATCAACTATCTTGATGTTGAACGATTGACTTTGAAAGCTTGAGTATGAGCATGTGGTTTATGAATCCGACTTCACTGGAATGAGGCTGCAACACCGTTATCACAAGCTTGATTCTTATAGAATCTTGCAAGTCACCTACCAAAAGCTTGTTTGATGTTGGCTCAAGCAGGATTTCC